>MU271268.1:0-112527 GCA_021432655.1 Atractiella rhizophila
CTGCATCTTTCCTCCTGTATCGCACTAGCTGTTTTCATTTCGTTCGTCTGCGTTACGGTAGCGTACGGAGTGGGAGTGTTGAAGTTATTACGTTTTCGACTTTTACTTTCTTTCTGCCCTTTTGAGCTGGCTATCGCATCTGGTGTCAGTTCCGCCCGCTCCCGTAGTTTAGTCTGTTTTTCAGCTATCTGAGGTTCATCTTTTCTTCGTCCTGTCACTCTGATGAACCTCAGGTAGGTGACTCCTCACCAACGTTCATGCAATGCTGATCTTTTCTTCGTTCTGTCACTCTGATGAACCTCAGTTTCAACAGTAAACTGAGTGTCTTCAGCGACGTACAACTTTGGCCGACCCTTTCTTACAACTCATGACAGGAGGTGACTACTTCTGTCACCTTGAAAGGGTGCAATTTAAAGCAGGGAGGAATCAGTCACCAATTCGCCGTTTGCGTCGGTCGACAAACACTTCAGTTTGTATAACTTAGTTTGTATAAGTTAGTTTGTGTCGTCTAAGCAGACGTGTGCCGGGGTGGGTTTACGCTTTAAATAAGTGTTTTGAAGCCAGAGGCTTTGATGCAATCACTTGAGGACTTGCTCAGAGCTTGTGATAAATAGAGAAAATTGCGATACATAACACATTATGGGTTCGCTTGGGTACATTTCTAGATCAATCGGTCTCTGTCAGCCTCAGTCGCCTCTCATTTACGGCTTGTAAATAGGGCTTAACGCTGTTATAAGAATTTCATGTATTCCTTGAAGAACTTTAGCCCTGCACTGTTCTCGCCAGCCTGAGGAGAGCTAGGCCCAGAGGACACCTCTCCAGATGTAGTGCCCAGAAAAGCCCTTTCATACCCTATGCAGCATGTCAAGAGATGCACTCTCCCGTAGTACCAAATCCTTATATAAAAAGCACGAAGGGTTTTGATCATGACTCACGCAGGTACTTTTGAGCCCTTATATCACCGCCCACAACAACCCTTTCAGAATTCTGAGTAGACCACCAGAATACGCGTGTCGGCGCCTTTCGAACCGTGTACAGCAAAGACTATTTGAAACGCAAAAAAAAATGTTTTTACCACTGAGTCATATAAAAAGCATGACGGGTTTGACCATGACTCAAGCATGTACTTTTGAGCCCTTATATCACTGGCCACAACAACCCTTTCAGAATTCTGAGTATACCACCAGAATACGCGTGTCAGCGCCTTTCGAAGCGTATACAGCAAAGACCATTTTGAGACACGAAAAAAAAATTGTTTTCACGACTGAGTCAGGTGACTTCTCCCCGAGGGACGAGGGGGCCGCTCAGCTTGTAGTCATAATATACAAGGAATGGTGCTCACAGCTTAGGTCCACAGTGAGGAGGTGACGATTGCACAATCTAGAGCATAGGCGGAACCCAACACATTTAGGAGGCTACAGAACTCCTTCAAGAGTTCTACCTTTGCTCTGCACTTTTCGGTCGCTCTAATCATCAACATCGCGGACACATATCTGATTCCGGGACGGAGGTACATTCCTCCTGCGATGATGCTACACACGGAATCACGCTCAGATTCAGGGAGAAGGGAATATGGGGAGAAAATATGGACGATTCAGCCGGAGGCGACGACATTTTGTGATGTTTGATGAGTCACGTGAGGGAGACAGGGAAATAGGTGAGGACCTAGGAGCTAAGCCGAGGAGAGATAATACCGCGAGGATCATGAAGGATCATTACTTACAGGACGACCCGGATGAGTCCTTCTCTATAGTGGAGATTTAGGGTTGAGATCCTGAGGCAACGAGTTAAATATGAGCAGTAGAAGTTGAAATCCTGTCAACCGACTGGAGGGTGGTCAAATAAGATTTCTGAACAAACGATGCGCGCTCTTGTACCGAGAGCAGAGCACTTATTGAGTCGTGATGCGAAGGCTGAGTAAAGGAAGGTGGCAGTTTGCCTCAAACATGAGCTCACGTTTCCGCCTCCTACCGCGTTGTCTGTCCTACGTAGGTACGTACTGATCAAAAGGCAGCTCTTTAATCACAGCAGTGAGATCAGTCAAGTCTCCAGTGGCGTTATTCGCAACTTGAATGCACGAGTGTGCTAACAGGTTGACCATTGACGCTGGCTTATCTCTTTTTTGTACAACATTTAGCTCTGTTGAACCATACTCTCTCTCGATTTCTTCACACCCTCGAGTATATCTTTCCCATCAGGATCATCGATCAACATCAATAACGAGCAGAAGGCAGACCTTTTTTCCGCATGTGTGTCTGTTTCGTCGTTAACAGTTACGTGGACGCTGGCTTCTTTGTGCTTTCCCACACTTGAAGATGTGCCTCAGGCGGCTCGTGAACATCAGGTTTGTCAAGTCCCCGAAACTTAGGAACAGTATTACTTCGTGCAGAGAAACGACCGCGGGTAGTGCCTTCCTCTCGTGAGTGTGGGCGAGGAGCGGCAGATCAAAGGTGGAGTATAATCCGTGATGCCATCATCGTTGTGAATACTATGGTCAGTGGACCATTTAAAGTTGGATTGAGTGCTGTAGGGATACTGTTTTGTGAGATTTATGTCAGTTCAGAGAGAAGGACAGATCAAGAAGGCAGGATATGTCGACGAACGTGAAGTAAATTACGTTAACTAGGTTGCAAATTGATACAATTATGAAATAGAGGACGCCATCTCGCATGAAGATTGAGATGAGACGCGTTGGAGTTGTGTTGGGCCAGTGAGTGATGAGAGGTCTATTGGGGTGTGAGCAAGTAGTGAGACGGAACATCAAGTGACGAACACGAGCATGAATATAGTAGGGGTTGTATCGTAGAGGAGAAGCGGGATCCTGTGCTCCCCATTAATCATCTCACCCAAAACTGGTGAGAGCACGGACCAATAAGCCCATGTGCTCCTATGTTCTTCATCTTCGGCGACCTAAAACTGTCTCTCGAAATCTCACTCTTCCAAACGAAATTATAGAGGCGAGATCAAGGGCATTTCGCAAGCGAAGCTCTACTTGTTGAACATAAGCAACTGAGCGTAAGACTTTGTCTGAGTTAAAAACTTCAACAACACAAGAGAAATAACTCCTGCTCGCTGACATCCACAGCTGTCCACATGATTAGAAGGGTGTATTAAGTGTCGGTATGGGCAAAGGAGAGGGAGAAAGTAAGATAGAGAGATGTAAACGGGGTTGATCCAGAATAACCAGAACTCTTCCTAACACGCTGGAAAACACAGCATGAGGAAAAGTTCAGGATCTCCATCAGAACATCGTCAAATTTCTCCGTCGCTTGTGCTTGACTCAGCTTCAGGCTAGTGGAGCTCGACAATTCTGTTGCCCACCAAAGGACTATTCAGTTTCACTGCGTACAGCATTTGCACAGTAAAGATCGTCATCTGTCCATCCACGGCAGGCTGTGGTTCAAGTGAGGTGAAGAATGACAGCGAGGCGTACTGTATTGAAACTTTGTTTCAGGAGAGCTTCGATCTGCTGGATTGGAAAAGACACTGTTTATTGGGTACAGGATTTCTACCTTCGTCTATCAGCAAGGGATGAATGAAAGCACTACTGAAATTTGGACGTCCTTAAGGATTCGTAACTTCGACAGTGAAGAGGAGGGCAGGAGTATAACGCGACTAAAGTGAGAGCTGGCAAGGCTTGTTTAGCGGCTGTGAGTTCGAAAGAATGGGTTCTAAAACATGTTTGCATAGTATAAGAAAAGGAACATAGAAGCATAAGTAACAATGAAGTATGCGTACCTAAAACACCCAAAGAGTCCGCGAGGGCTAACAGAGAGCGGACATGGCTGTTGGCACAGCCCTACGAAAGAGAACGGACATGAATAAGCGAGAAGAGGGTGAAAAGGAAATAACACACCCTCTTTGAGTGTTCTAGAACGATAAAATACCTCGAACTCGGAAAGGGAGATGAAATGTGACCTTAAACAAGTGCCCAATGAGCAAAGCACAATAAAGGTAGAAATTAACGAGTACTCACCTCACACACAGCACTAGCTATACCTCAATACAGGCAAGCTCAGAGAAGATGGTGGTTGTGTGTGAGGGAGAGAAACGAGGTCACGGAAGCAAGACTGCGACAAAAGAAAATGACTCATAAAGTACGACGAATGCTCATTTATGTTATTCGTATTACAAGGAGAGCAGTGCTGACCCAGTATTTTCGTCGTCGATAAGAACAAGAACTTCTAAGAGGTTTGTCCAAGACACATAGCCGGATCGACTCCACCTAGGTTGACGCAGTAAAAAATATGGGTCGCAATGACACGGAGCTTGTTGATGCTACGGGTCATTCGACTCCTTTCCCTGAGAAGCTCGCCACCCGTGAGAAGAGCAAGAGAATCCTCCCTTTATATTTCCGTATTTCGACTTCATTTTCATTTCATATTGATCCAACCCCCCACCCGCTGATGATAGACCTCAGCCAGCTGTCTGATTGTTTGGTTTCTCGCCATGTACAAAGAGGAATTGTGAAGTGCGAGATGGGCAGGGACGCCCTCAGTGTCTTGCGGGGGACGCGACTTGAACGACCCAAGTTTCCCTGTAGGGGGAACTGTCTACTAAGGAAGAACCTGAACATTTATGACGTCATTCCGTTCACCTCCTTGATTTGGCAGGTTGAGATATAGAAACAAATGTTATCGCCATGATTTGTTTGCTTCGTCACTCTCGTCCAGATGCCAATGTGGAGGAGAGACATACCGGTGTCACAAGTGCTTCAATCAGGGCTGCTTTGATCGGATGAATGTAGTGTTGTTGCGTGAATTAACCTCGAATTTCCCTGGCGACGACGAGGTTGGAGAGCTCTCTAGTAACGTATAAGATTATCCTAGACCTTGCAAGCGGTATTCCATAGGAATATTATCTATTATCTGAGTTCACACTTCCACTCGATCAAATTATCGTTGTGTTCCTACATCTGAAGTCAGCAAGCAGTACCTAAGGCATTCCGTACTCTGTTCAGTAGGGAGTAAAGGAGGGACGGAATGGACGTACACAGGATGGTTTGGAAGTCACAGACGCTTGAGATGCTTCCACGAGCTCGACGAGGAATGTTAGTGTTAAAGCGTGCGCGTCGGCTGCTGTACTACTTTGAACTGTTCCACGGCTCCATCCCTCGCGTGATAGTAGCAGCATCTTTTGACAACTTGGATTGGATCATGGAAGCAGCTTGGAAGTGCTGGGGCTTCGAGTTGTACTTTTGAATCATGAACGGATGAAACGGAATGCATGACGACTACTAAATATACACTAGTAGCATGAAAATGGAATATATAGCTTTATTTTGCAATCATGTCGGCGCACAGAGAACATATATCGCCGGAGATACTTGAGCTCAAAGCAGCGAGCTCCATAGCCGTTCCAGTTACGCTGACTGCTGCTGTAGTAAAACAACGAATGAAGTAGTAACAGAAGATACTGGATATTACCTGGACAGGATTTGATCGGAAACAGCACAGTCATTACTTCTTGTGAACACCAGCGCCTTCATCCGACACACGATAGTCTCTCTCTAGACCTTCAGCATCCTCCGCAGCCTCAAGTCTGTCTTCCCGTCAGGAGGATTGACTGGCATGCAAGAAATGAGGAATCGGCGGACCTCTTGTCAACATTTGTCTCTGTCTCAACCTTTACTATCACACCGGAATAACTAAGGTGTAAACCCTCTGGTCGCCTGCCTACGGTTTGAAGGTGAACGTCTGGTGATTGAACATCAGGTTTGTTAAGGGACCGAAATTTTGGAACAGTATTACTTCGTCCAGAGGAGCCACTGCCTCCTTCTCGCGAGTTTGTGCCAGGCACAACAGATCGAAGGTGGAGGACGATGCGAGAAGCCATGATTGTCGTGAAAGTTAGGGTAAGGGGACAATTCAATGTTGGGTTGACTTCTTTCGGGAAGCTGCAATGTTAAGTTGATTCAGTCTTGTTGAGGATGAAATGAGCTCGCTACGAACGAAAAGTAAACCACATTAACCAGATTACAAATTGATACGATGATGAAGTAGGCGATTCCATCGCGCATGAAGATCGAGATGAGGCGGGTAGGAGGGGCTTCGCGCCAGTGAGAGATGAGCGGCCTATTAAAGGTTAGGAACAAGCCGGGAGGAACATCAAGGAACTTACACCAGCATGAAAATTGTCGCAGTGGTGTCGTAAAGCAGAAGCGGAATCCTGTCGCCACCATCAACAATCTCATCCATGTTTCAATGAGGACACGAACCAATAAACCCATATGTAGCTAGAAGAAACATTAGCATTACTAGTACTCGACTGACGAGAAGACGAAGCACCTGTCGCGTCCTCTAACAGAAATGCATCCCCTCAAGCCAGGTAATCTATGGAATCCGTCAATGTTTGTCGTGCTTGTCCCGACGACCTACAAAGGCAAGGTGTTGTCCTCTGCAAACGATGCCACTTGAACGGCGGTACCAGCAATGGCGAATGTTGCAAAGAAGTAAGCAACCCATTTGCGACGGTTCCACATTACCCATACTCTTGCTCCGAGGAGGAACTCGCAGTTCACTACATCCATATGAGAGCGATGACCTATCAAACTGAGAGCAGGTACGTACGAAAGAGGATGGTGGTAGCGACAGGTTCGAGAAAATGAACCCTGTTGCACAATTTTGGGGTGAATTCAAACCAGAGAAGGCACATGGCCAGGACGAAGGTCAAGAGGCCCCAGTAGCTTCAGAAATCTCGCGTAAGTCTACATTTTGCGGCGCAAACTTGTTGGAGGAGGGCTACGTACCGATTAAAGAAGAAAGAGACGCGGACTGGCGTCCAACGCTCTGCCTTCCACATTGCCCTGTATTCCGCTGGGAAAGTAAGGATAAAGTCCCATCCATAGAGTGCGAAACAAGCTGAGTTCCATTTCAGTCGCACTCGCATGACGAGGGAGGAAAACACGTACCTGTGAGATAGACACGACTCGCAGAAAGTACACCTTCTATGTCTGCTCGGTGGATTGCGAGATCGAGCTGTTCTTGAACTGAAGGACTCGCATCCGCTGAAAGACCGGACGACGACATGACGTGCCAAGTGCCAAGAAACTTGTAGGAAACGCTGTCTGCAACAGCTAAGACCCTGGCCAAGAGGCAAAGCGGGCTTGGCTGTTTTATACGTCTCGTTTGAATTAAATTGTTCTGAAAGTAAAAATCCTTCTTACTGCAGCATTGAAGCTCTGAGAAAGTCTTGGCTTTGCAAACATAAAAAATTGAAGCCCACGCAATGAAGGACTCAGAAGGAAGACCCACCAATTGGGCTCGAAGGACGTGAACGTTCTGAACAGCGGTCACAGTTTCAACTATGAGAATGAACGAAGAAGAGAAAACGTTTCCCTCGCTCTGTCACCATAATCGGACGAGAGCTTTTGTCTTCTGCCTTCCCAGACTTCTGCGAGAACAAACGTAATATTCTCGGAACGAGATGAAGGCACATTACCATTAACTGGTTTGAGCATAGCACTTCTTGCTCATAATCCAGTTGATGGACATCCTCACAATTGAGTAACTGTGTAATTCGTAAATCATGAAAAGTCTTAACGTGATACAATGATCAATCATCCGTCATGAAGACGTTCCATCCAGTAATGACCCGGAAATATTGTTTTTACGCTGTTTATTTCGACGAGGAAAACCCGATCACTAGGTAGTGCTTGGGTCTGGTTCTCATTGGTTTAGGAGAACCTAAACCGGAGCAGCTTGAAGGATAGAGTTATTAGACGATCGTTTTCATATATGTCCCGAGAAGCAGATAGTCAAGACACGCATTCACCTAAAGTATCTGTAAGAGTTGGATTTCCCAAGGAGCTACAGGAATGAATGTTGCGTACGACTCAGTTTCCTCGTGTCGGAACACTAAGATCGAATGGAATTAGGCAGGAGCACCAGGGTTACGGACCTTCTGGGCTCACTTGTTGTCGATCGAAAAGGATAGAGACGAAGCTGAATTCAAGTGGATCAAGACTTGCTTAGCTTGAGCGAGCGGAGAATGAGGACTTTGGTTCGCAGTCCGTGTCTAACCCCCTCGAATCAGTGGACAGTCAAAGTCGCAGCTGAAGCTACCAGCATAGGAAATCACAAGTCTGGTCCTTTAAAGTTTACTATCTGTGTAGTCCGTATGACACTATTGACCAGAGGCACAGTTGTAAGGGCAGGCAGAGGTTTTTGAACCCCCGCTTAACCGTCGATTCATCAATCGATCGATCAATATCTACTGTGGAAGGAATGACTCCTCCAATGTCTGGCATGGGTCACCGTCAATCGGTAATAGCGTGAATATTCGACTATTTCCAACGGTATCAGTAGTGCTTATCCTTTCTCTGAGGAAGTGAATCATACACCCTCGGAGGAGTCCATGTCCTTCTTATTTAGAGAATGCTTGCCTTTCCTATGTTGCAGAGCACTTCTGGTCGTGCAAGTCGCGTCGTGTACGAGGCATTGGACTTCTCGGCTCTCCTGTCGTCTCACGCTTAGGCATTTGTCTTTTGTCCATGGAAAAGAGCGAACCAACAGAAACCGAGGTTTCAGGACTATCTAATAACTAGTTATCCCATCAGCGTCATCGTCAGATATGGACAATGAAAGCAGAGCTGAAATACGCACACATGGAGGAGGATGATAAAGATTGTTTCCGAAGGGTGCTTCAAATTCTATTGAAGGCGTTGCGTTAGGGAGACAGATGTTAGTCGCTAGATGCCTCCTCCTTCATTCCCGCTTGAGCGCAAAAGAGGAGGATGGACCGTGTTACAGGAGAAAATCTATCCGCCCCGCTGATGGATTGGACGAATGCAGTGCTGTTGCGCGAATTGATGAGCGTGAAAGATCTCGAAAGACCCTCGGCGAAGGGATGGAGAGGAACTGATGCAGCTGTTATTCCCGCCTGAACAACCTCAAGATATGTCCGCGCGTCTGCTCGATCGAATCGTTGCCCTGCTCTCACAGACCATCTGAAGCGAGGACGTGGTGCATAAAGTAAATGTTGGGCGCTCGCCGTACTCTACTATAAATAGAGGCAAGACCAGGGACGGGAATGTCGTCCAAAAAACCATTGAATTGTTGGTCACAGCCCTTTGATAACTCTCGAGCGTCTCTCGAGAAGTCGGGCACTACAAGGGAGAAGACGATGAGAATCGCTCACCACATACAAGGTAACACCTGTCCTCAGCATATGTCATGGTCTTACATATACATGAGAGAAAGAGAAACATGCCTGGTAAAGTTATCGAGGGACAGAATAGTCATTGGGGAGAGAAGAGGCGTGCGCACAAGCGATCCAAGGCGAGAAGACATCCTTTGCCACGGCGCGTGGTCGACCAGTTTCTCACTTTTCTCCTTCGTGCCAGTAGGAGAGCATCGCCACAACCAAGCTCCTCGCCATGCAGCTCGTCACAACTCGCGGCTTCGATCGCAGCCCATCTGCCTGCTTTATCCTGCCCTTCACTGCCGCTCTCTCTAGCATCATCGTCCAGTTGTAAGAACGAAAGCGGAACCGACAGTGAAGGGAACCAGTTTCGGAGAAAAGTGTAGTTGTCAACATTCTGAGTTGGGACTCTGCTAGGATGATGTAGGTGAGATGGAGAGCGAGGAAAGTGCAATCATTACCATGCCGCTTGGAGATAACAGCGGAGCAGCGCACGGATATGTTTGCAATTAGGGCCAGAAATCGCATAGCACACGAAACGAGAGAAAGGTAAAATATACGGCTTATATCCAACCGCGCGCACCATACGTGTCAAATTCGACCCGAAGCAGAACCAATATGTCGGTACAGGTCCAATGGCAAATGTCATATCTTATTTACAACCATGTCCGCAGACACAAGGGAATGATGTACACCACAGGGATAGCACTTGAAAACTTATGCAGCGTATGGAGAGTGCGCGAGCCGTTCCGGTCACGCCAACCGCGTTTTGCAACGAATGAGCAACAGATGATGGTATTGGGCAATACCAAGATCGATCAGATTTGAGTGAAAACTGCCTCATTATTTCTTCTTTCCACCAGCACCCTCATCAGACGCACGATAATCTCTCTCTAGACCTTCGGCATCCTCCGCAGCCTCGAGTCTATCTTTCCCTGTTAGGAATAGAGGCAAGACCAGGGACGGGAATGTCGTCCAAAAAACCATTGAATTGTTGGTCACAGCCCTTTGATAACTCTCGAGCGTCTCTCGAGAAGTCAGGCACTACAAGGGAGAAGACGATGAGAATCGCTCACCACATACAAGGTAACACCTGTCCTCAGCATACAGCAATGGTCTTACATATACATGAGAGAAAGAGAAGCATGCCTGGTAAAAGTTATCTAGGACAGAATAGTCATTGGGGGGAGAAGAGGCGTGCGCACAGGCGATGCAAGGCGAGAAGACATCCTTTGCCACATCGCATAGTCGATTTTCCTCTTCCGTACACCATCTAGTTTCTCACTTTTCTCCTTCGTGCCAGTAGGAGAGCATCGCAACAACCAAGCTCCTCGCCATGCAGCTCGTCACAACTCGCGGCTTCGATCGCAGCCCATCTGCCTACTTCATCCTCCCCTTCACTGCCCTTCTCTCTAGCATCATCGTCTAGTTGTAGGAACGAAAGCGGAACCGACAGTGAGGGACCAGTTTCGGAGAAGAGTGTAGTTTTAACAGTCAGAGTTGGGATGCTAGGATGATGTAGGTGAGATAGAGAGCGAGGAAAGTGCAATCATTACCATGCCGCTATTATTCAATTTCTAGCCTTGTAGATAGAGGAGCGGCGCACGGATATGTTTGCAACTACGGCCAGAAATCGCATCGCACACGAAACGAGAGAAAGGAAAGAACACAGCTTATATCCAACAGCGCACACCGCACGTGTCAAATTCGACCCGAAACGGATCGAATATGTCGGTTCCAATGGGAAATGACATATCTATTTACAACCATGTCCGCAGACATTAGGGAAAGATGTACACAGCAGGGATAGCACTTGAAAACTTATGCAGCGTATGGACAGTGTGCGAGCCGTTCCCGTCACGCCAACCGCGTGTTGCAATGAATGAGCAGCAGATGATGGTATTGGGCAATACCTTGGTAAGATCGATCCGATTTGAGTGAAAACTGCATCATTATTTCTTCTTTCCACCAGCACCCTCATCAGACGCACGATAATCTCTCTCTAGACCTTCGGCATCCTCCGCAGCCTCGAGTCTATCTTTCCCTGTTAGGAGGACCTTTCTCACAAGGTGGTAGACAGACCTCTTTTCCACGTTTGTCTCCACTTCAACATTAACCATCACAACTGCATTACTAACCTGCAGCCCCCCCTCTATTCGCCTTCCGACACTGTGAATGTGTGCATCTGGTGGTTCACGAAAATCAGGCCTGTTAAAGCTCCTAAACTTTGGAACTGTGTTAATTCGTCCAGAGGAGCCACTGCGGCTGCTGCCTCCCTCTCGTGAGTTTGAACCAGGGGCGACAGACCGAAGATGGAGCACGATTCGAGAAGCCATGATCGTCGTGAATGTCAGAGTAAGCGGACAGTTCAGAGTTGGGTTGATTTCTGTTGGGATGCTGTAGTATCACGTTGGTTTAGGAGAATCTTTGGCTGAAGGTGGTTACGAACGAGAAGTAAACCACGTTAACCAGATTGCAAATTGATACGATAATGAAGTAGGCGATGCCATCGCGCAAGAAGATTGAGATGAGGCGGGTAGGAGGGGCTTCGCGCCAGTGAGAGATGAGTGGACTGTTGAAAGGTTAGGAACAAGTCCGGAGGAGATTATCTAGCTCACACGAGCATGAAAATCGTCGCCGTTGTATCGTAAAGCAGAAGTGGGACCCTGTCGTTATGATCAGCGGTTTGATCATGGAAACGTGCGACGAACCAATAAATCCAGATGTAGCTTTTACGCGAAACATTGCGTCAGTTTTTAAACCACATAGACGTGAAGACGAATTACTGGTCACGTCCTCGGATCGAGATGCAACCCCTCAGGCCAGGTAGTCTATAGACAGGTCAACAAATGTCTCCTTTTCCTCGCAGACGTACAAACGCAGGGCATCGTCCTCAGCAAATGACAGCACCTGGACAGCCGTGCCAGCTATGGCAAAAATCCCAAAGAAGTATGCGATCCATTTGCGACGGTTCCACATTACCCATACTCTTGTGCCGAGGAGGAACTCGCAGTTCACTGCACCCATGATTGTCAATACTTATTTAACTACATGGTTTGAGGTGAGCGGACGCACAGAAGAGAATGGTGGTGGCAGCAGGCTCGAGAATATGGAACTTGTTGCAGGTTTTCGGGGTAAATTCAAGCCAGAGAAGACACATCGCCAGGACGAAGGTCAAGAGACCCCAGTAGCTGCAGAATTCTGAGGTGAGTCTTCTACTTGTTGAACAAACTTGCGGAGCTGTAAACACACCGATTGAAGAAGAACGAGACACGGACTAGCGTCCAACGTTCAGCCTTCCACATCGCCTTGTATTCTCCTGGAAAAGTGAGGATGAAATCCCAGCCATAGATCGCAAAGCAAGCTGTTAGCTCATTTGGTTAAGCTCACATGAGGTGGAGGAAAACACAAACCAGTGAGATAGACGCGACTAGCTGAAAGGACTTCTTCCAAAGATGCTCGTTGGTTAACGAGATCGAGCTGTTCTTCTAGCGGGGGGACGGACATGATTTGCCAAGTGCCAAGGTACTCAAGAAATTGAGAGAAATATGGAGTCTCCAGCTAAGACTGGCCAAGAGGCAAAGATGCTTTGGCTGCTTTATATGTCTCGTTTGAATTACTGTAAGTTGCTCTGTTCTGAACGTCCTTCTTGCCATGAAGCTCTCAGAAAGCCTTGGCCTTGCAAATAAAAAAAATTGAAAGACACTGGATACAAGGCTCAGAAGGAGACCCACCCATTGGACTTGATGGACCTCAGCGTTGGTTAACGTTTCAACTGTGAGAACGAATGAAGGATATTTCTTTTCCGTAGCTCTGTCACCATAGTCGGGCGAGAAGTTTGTTCTACATTGCGTTTGCTGACTTTCTGACAGCGCGAGAAGAACCGCAACATTCTCGGAACGAGATTTCAGGGCCTTGAGGGTCACCTCGATCTTTTTCTCATATTTCGTTGACTGGGAGGACGGAGCCTATGGGCAGTCGTGTCACGACCGCAAAGCACTGTCACTGTGCTTCGAACACTGATGCCTAAATCAATCCGCTATCATCTCTTTGACGACTCGAGAAGGGTTCATGATGGAGGACAAACCCTGGATGCTTGCATGTAGCCTGAGGCTTGAACTCTGTTTCGTCTAGAGAGTAGTTGGGAACATACAATAATCGGACATGCGTTTTCAGACTCTACAGCGGAATGTCATGAGTTAGACAGTAATCGGCTGCAAGTAACAACCTATGCGTTTCCAAGCTCGACCGTAAGGAACCTACATGAGAGAAAGGTTAGGATACCTCGAAAAAGTTTTCCAGCTACAAACCAGTCCATTAGGTATTGTTTTCCTTCGTAAATGGGTCGGTCGGTAATAATCGGGAGGGACAGCGCGAACTTGACGACTTGCACGAGCCCATCCGCTTAGGACCACACCCGCTTGCCACAAGCTGTCGTGTCGTGGCCGCAATCATGAAGGAAACGATGGCCTTTGTCTAGATCGTGTGTTCCAGATATTGCATTGGCTGCTAAAGATAGCTTTAGCAATGGATTCAAGCTATTAGAGAAAGCAGACCTTCCATTTGGGAGAGGGAATTGCCTGATAACCTGAGGTGCGAAGTTGCTTGCTGAAGTGCATTTTCGCAGGGTTCGAGGGAAAGCCTACGGTAAGGTGTTGATAGGCCATATTGAAATACGGCCTTTAATATTGGATTCGCGAAAGGAACGAGAGGAACAGGAAAGAAGAATGTGCGCGTCATCCTCTCCTCAATTATGAACCGCCAGTCGTCTATTGTATAACTTTGAAGAGAAAATGGTTCCGCCAATGTTCTGCTTACAGCCTCGACTGAGGAATCTAAATAGTATATCTTCAAGTGTCCCGCGCACGAGAAACTGGAGAAAGCTACATGACCTTCCAAGTACCCCAACCCAGTTAAGTTTTGCAGCAAGTCATGTATAGCGTGCCAATCTAAAGATGGCGGAGACAGGGTGTGATCTTGGACAAGGCCGCGTAAGCGGGCACAAATTGCATTGGTGTTATTTCTTCTCGATTGCATCTGCATCATCTGACGAACGATAGTCTCTCTCTTGACCTTCCGTATCCTTATGAGCCTCAAGTCTATCGTTCCTATTAAAATCTCCATCAAACATATAAATTGCGCGGTAAACAGACCTCTTTTCCACGTTTATTTCTGTTTCAACGTCAACTCTCACACCTCCATAACTGAGATGTAGATCCCCCTCTCTTCGCATCCCTCTCCCTACACCCTGAAAATGCGAGTCTGGTGATTCGCGAACATCAGGTTTATTAAGAGATCGAAATTTTGGAACCGTATTACTGCGTCCATTGGAGCCACTGTGGCTGCTCGCACCTCCCTCCCGCGAGTTCGAATTAGAAGCGACAGATCGTAGGTGCAGCACAATGCGGGACGCCATTATCGGTGTGAATGTGAGTGTAAGCGGAGAGTTCAAAGTTGGATTGACTTCTGCAGGGATGCTGTGTTGCAAATGCTCGTTAATGAGACAAAGTCTGGCTCGAAATAGGAACTACGAACGAGAAGTAAACCACGTTGACTAGGTTGCAGATTGATACTATGATGAAGTAGAGGATTCCATCATGCATAAACGTCGAGAGGAGGCGCGTAAGTGGTGCGTTACGCGACTGAGTGATGAGCGGACTTTTGAGGACTCAGCAGACACTCAGTGGGAGTTCAAGTGACGCACACGAGCATGAATATCGTAGCTGTCGTGTCGTAGAGGAGAAGCGGAACCCTATGCTTCCATTCATCAATCTAATCCCTAATTTGGCAGGAGACGCAAACCAATACAGCCATATGTAGCTATGGGAAGGATCAGCATGGTTAATCCGACATTGGTGAAGACAAATCACTTTTGGTCTCCTCTAACAGAGATGCATCCCCTCAAGCCAGGCAGTCTAAAACATTGTGGTCAGCATTTTCTTTCCCACAACCCAGTGACCTAAAGGCATACAAAGGCAAAGTCTTGTCCCCAGAAAACGACCACACTTGAATAGCCGTCCCTCCAATGGCGAATATCACAAAGAAATAAGCAACCCATTCACGACGGTTCCATAATACCCAGACTCTTGCACCAAGGAGGAACTCGCAGTTCACTTCATCGATGTTACGCCAATCATTTTATATTGTATTGCGAGGAGTGGACTCACAAAACAGTATGGTGGTGGCGACAGGCTCGAGAATGTGAACCTTGTCACACGTTTTTGGAGTAAAATTGAACCAGAGCAGGCACATCGCCAGGACGAACGTCAAGATGCCCCAGTAACTTCGAAATTGTTCCATGAGCCTTCTGGTTACGCGAATTTCGAGGAGACAGACGTACCGGTTGAAGAAAAACGAGACTCGGACTGGTGTCCACCGCTCCGCCTTCCATATGGACCGGTATTCGCTTGGGAAAGTTAGGATAAAGTCCCAGCCATAGAGCGCAAAACAGGCTGCCCTCAGTTTAGTCAAGTTCCGCTGGGCGAGGACAGCGCGAACCCGTGAGATAGATACGACTACTAGAAAGGACTTCCTCCAAAACTGCACGCCGGACAGCGAGATCAAGCTGTTCTTCGACATTAACATTTATGTTCTCTGAAGGATCTGATGATGACATGGCACTTGTGTGCCAAGGAACTTGTGAGGAATGTGGACCAGAGCCGCTAAGAAGAAAAGAGGCTGGGCCACTTTATAATTCTTGTTTGAATGTAGACTGTTCTGAAAGCTCTTCTTGCTTGAAACTCTGGGCAGCTCTTGGCCTTGCACATAAACATGACGTGCCGCGATGAAGAAGATGAACTCAGAATAAGAACCCACTGTTGGGCCCAAAGGGAACTTAACGTTCACCGTTCAACAGCGGTGCAGGAAACGAACGAAAAGTATATATCCTTCTTGCACGCATGTTTCTCACCGTATTCGGACGAGAGCTTTGTTTTACCTCTACAGTACCAGCTTCGGTGAGAATAATCGCGACATTCTCGGAACACGGAACAGGTTTACGGCGAATATACTTCAACTCGTCTCACAGCATTTCTTGCTCATATATTTGAGGTGCTGTGAGAACGGAACCGGAGAGCACGCGTCCCCCCAGCAGATGAAATAAAATCATGAGAAGCAACGAGTTTGATGAATTTTGCATTCCAAGAGAGAATACAGAGCAAAGGCAGCTGGATTGATCCTCAGTCCTCATACATTCAAGGAGAGATTCTAGTTTTTTGAATATAGAAGTTAAAACAAGCGTTTTCATACGCCATCGCGGGAAGCAACCATTTGCCAGATCAATTCACCTGTATGATCCATCAGTGACGCATTCTTCGAGAGGCATATCTGGAGGAAGTGGTGCGTACTACTCGGCTTTCCTCAAGGGAAAAGCGAAAGATGGCAAGGATTCAGCCATGGGACACGAGTCTACTCAAGGCCATCCATGCCATAGTAGTATCCTGCTTTCAATTTTCTTTACCCTAAGCTCCACACTCCTGTCGCTCCGATCACCGCCATTGCTCCAAAATACCATCTGAGCCCTGGACGTAGGGCATAAAGGTACATTCCACCTGAACTGGTCACTGGACATGCCATGAATGAGCGGCGTACTCTGCTTAAAGTAGATAGAAGGAAGAACCATGGAAAGGGAGAACATACATACGATCGACCCTGAGGTCACAAAGCCCTTGGTGACGCTTGAGAAGTCGCGCACGACGAGGGAGACGAGGATACCGCCGAGGGATTGGAGTAGAATGACTCCCCAGACAAGCGGGGTATAACCTATCATAGGGGTGAGTGTTATTTCCAATAGGTAGGACGGGGCAGCATGCCTAGAAAAAAAATTTCTAGGGACAAACTCGTAGGTGAGCCGAGGAGAGGTGAGGCCGCAAAGGCGATAGAAGGCAAGGCGAGGGAGACATTCTTAGTCCACAACGTATCGTTTTTCATCCCCTTCTCTCGTTCCTCCCTCTCCTTTGTTCCTTCCACTTTTGCCGGAGTGGGAGGAGAGCGTTTCAGCAACGACTCAAACCAGCACCCCGCCACGCCGCTCGTCACACTCGCTGCTCCGATCGCAAGCAATCCGCGTACTTTGTCCTCTCCTTCATTGCCCAATCCACTCTTCCCTCCAGCACCGTCGTCTAGTTGGACGAGAGCCACGCCGACGACTAGGAGGAGAAAGCGAACCATTTCCTCAGTGACAGCCTGTGCGAGAAGAAGAAGGAAGAAAAGACAGCAGTTGTCAGCAGTTTGAGTTGGTATGTCAGGACGTAGGTCGGTGGGGAGAGTGAGGAGAGCGCTATGTACTGTCACTTCCTTTTCAATCCAATTCCAGAGAAGATGGATGGAAGACTGCGCACTAACAAGTTGTTCTGCAACCACATATCGTTAGAAATTGAAGTCCGGAGGGAAGGCAAAGACAAACCTGAAGTGTGTACAGGAGTGAAGGAACACACATCATCCCTACTTCTCCGCCTTTCAGTTGGCGAATGACCTTCCAAGGTGGCGTCCCGCTGACGGACAGTTCCATCGCCAGCGAAAAGAGCAACTTTACGACCTCTGTAACCAAAACTGCAGTGCGCGGATCGTAGGAAGTGGCGTGGAGCGAGTGCGAAGTGAGGAGGGAGATGGACGAATTCTGGATGAGGAGAAGGAGGGGGAGCAGAGGACGCGGTATGGAGAGCATTCTACGAGCTTTCTAGTGTAATTTAAATACTAGCTCATTCAGCAAGTCCTTGCTGTTGCGCGACTCTAATGTTGTTAATGGTAATTTGAAAGTTTGCCTGGGTTTGAACATTGGCAGGGTCGGTTCCAATTTTCCAAGTTTGGAAGAACCTTTTTCTGTTACCATTCACTCATTTCTTTTTTACGTTCTTTAGCTGAACAAAGGATTGTGTATTCCTGACGATAAAGCTTGACTACAAGTTACATGCGTCGCAGAGCTCCATGATGCGGTCTCTCGTTTGATAGACACGTCGGCTCCTCGCGCACAGAATGAGAAGTGACAACGCACCCCCGAGAAGTTGACATCGACTGAAGCACGTGTTTGTGATCTTTCCGTCTATTTCGCATTGATGAGATGCCATCTAGCAGGCGAATGCGGGAAGTCGACGATGACGGGGGAACTAGAAAAGGAAAAAAAAGTCATGCACGAGCAGAAATGCCTCCTCGCGTTCGCACTCTTATCAACTCATCGGCCAGATTGTGGTTGGACAAGTATTAGATGGAAGCTTTTGTCTAGTTCTCTCTCTGGTGGACGAGAGTGTTGACAAGTATGGTTACTGCAAGTTATACGCCACTTGTAAGGGGATTGATTTTCGTTTCCTCAACCTTCCCTGTTGACTGCGATAATTTCTGTCACCAGGGAAGGGATCTGCGTATCATTCCCATCCCTTGGCACATCCTTAGCCTTGCCCTCGATTCCTTTCTATTTATAGCTGAACTGTGCCGCTCAATCATATTATCAATCCAGAGCGACCAGAACTGGCGGAAGACGGAATCTGCACCTGCACTCCTGGCCTCGAATGATACATGATAGCAATGACATTGGTTGGAAGCGATGAGAATGTCGTGATTAGGGTAGAGATCTCAATGATTTTTGAAAAAAGCTCACGACCAGTGGGTGGGAATGTGATCGTCAACGGCGCGTACTATATATCAAGCCGGCTCCGTTTCATTTGATCTTTGCCTTCCACTGGCAATCGGGGAAGTTGAATTGTACGCACCTCGTCTTCCTGATATTTCTGCTGGAGGTGTGAGACTGACCAACGCCCAGGCGACTCGCTCTCTTGATGCGCTGTTTCCCATATTGCGTATGAAAACGCTGATATTGTATCTTACCTTTCTGGCTCGTTGCATTTCAAGCAGTCCTGAAACTTTGATGAATCAAATGCGAGCACCCACGCTTTGCGGTTTGTTGTGGCAAGAAGATTTCGAAAATAACGTTGCTTTCTCATTCCAGACCTTGACTGAGAAAGCTTCTGGAGAAACAGTTGACCCAGTTCTCAGTACTTCGAATTGCATCGCATGGCCTTGCTTGTAAAATGTCCTCTGCAACTGAATATAATGAGCAAAAACGCTTTGCTGAAACGAGTTTGAAAGAGATGAAGCTAACGTGAGGTAGTCTTGTTCCGAGAGTCTTGCGCGCTTACTCCGGCAGAAGTCTGCGGTGAGCAGAAGCAACACTCTCGTCCGAATATGATGAGGGAAGGCTTCGAACAAGTATAATTCTTTTGTTGTTCTCTTAGTTGATACCCGTTGATGTCCCTGGAGCCCAATTGGTGGGTCTTCCTTCTGAGTCCTTCAGCGCGTATTTTATGTGCGAGCCAAGACTTTCCCAGAGCTTCCTTCCCAACCTTTGAACGCCCAAGGTTGGAGGGACGCACTTCGAGAATAAGGTCGATGGTGTTCATCTTGCAAGAAAGACTTTTAGAATAATTTATATTCAAACAGGACCTATAAAGGAGCGTGCTTGGCTCCTTGGCCTCCCAGCTTGGACTTCCGTCTTCCTCACAAAATTCCTTGGCACCAAGACTAACCAAGGAGAATGTCATCGTCCGCTTCAGCGGGTCCGAGTCCCACTGTCCAAGAACAGCTCGATCTCGCTCTTCAGCGTGCAGATTTAGAAGGAGTACTTTCCGCCAGTCGTATCTATCTCACTGGTTTGTATATTCCTCATTCCTCCAGCCAGCTTAGCAGAAATTACACACAGCTTGTTTTGCGCTCTATGGTTGGGACTTTATCCTTAGTTTCCCAGCCGAATACAAGGCAATGTGGAAGGCAGAACGCTGGACGCCAGTTCGAGTCTCATTCTTCTTCAATCGGTATGCCTCACTCCTCTGTTGTTCGCTCCGTAAAGTGAAAGACTAATCAAAATTGTGCAGCTACTGGGGTCTCCTGACTTTTGTCCTGGCGATGTGTCTTCTCTGGTTTAAATTCACCCTGAAAACGTGCAACCGAGTTCATATTCTGGAACCTCTGGCTACCACGATTCTCTTTTGTGAGTCCCTTCCTCTCAAGCCGAGTATCGATAAATAGGTTGACATGACGTGAACGCAGTGAACTGCGAGTTCCTCCTTGGTACAAGAGTTTGGGTAATGTGGAACCGTCGTAAATGGATTGCCTACTTCTTTGGATCATTTGCATTCGTTGGAACGGCTGTTCAAATTTGGTCCTTTGCTGAAGACGACGCCTTGCGTCTGTAAGTCTTCACGTTGATCACCGTAC
The DNA here is from genome assembly GCA_021432655.1 of Atractiella rhizophila. Taxonomy (NCBI): domain Eukaryota; kingdom Fungi; phylum Basidiomycota; class Atractiellomycetes; order Atractiellales; family Hoehnelomycetaceae; genus Atractiella; species Atractiella rhizophila. The sequence goes on from MU271268.1 coordinate 20,347, forward strand.
AGACGACAAATGCAGACGCCTCGGTTAGATTGCCCGGCTTGAGAGGATGTATTTCTATTCGAGGACGTCAACAGTGATTCGTCTTCACGTCCATCTAGCATGAGTAAAGCTGATATATCCACAAGCTACATATGGCTCTATTGGTTCGTACCTCCACCAAAATATGAATCAGATTGCTAACAATACTCACAGGATCCCGCTTCTCCTTTACGACACTACAGCGACAGTATTCATGCTCGTGTCCGTCGCCGTACCCCTAACTGACTGGTTACTCATTTATTTGAAGACCACTCCTTACTCAATGGCGAAACGCGCCTCCTACCCACCTCATCTCGACCTTCATGCGCGATGGCATCCTCTATTTCATCATCGTATCGATTTGTAATTTGGTCAACGTGATTTATTTCTCGTTCGTAGTGACCTTATCCTAGCTGAACTTTCTCCATGAACTGACGGATATCTGCAACACAGCATTCCTAAAGAACTCAATCCGACTTTGAACTGCCCGCTTACCCTGACGTTCACAACGATGATGGCTTCTCGCATTGTTCTCCACCTTCGAACTGTTGCTTCGGGTCCAAACTCACGAGAGGGCGGCAGTAGTAGCCGTAGTGGTTCACATGGACGTGTTAACACAATCCCAAAGTTCCGGAGCGCTAACAAGCCTGATGTCCTTGAATCACCAGACCTTCATCTCCAGAGTGTAGGGAGGCGGAGAGAAGGGGATTTACATCTCAGTTATGGAGGTGTTAGGGTCGATATTGAGACAGAAATAAACGTGGAAAAGAGGTCTGTTCGCTCGCCATTCTTGGTATTGAATGAAGATCCTGATCCGTGAACAGGCTTGAGGCTGGAAAGGATGCGGTGGATCAAGAGACAGAGTATCGATTGTCAGATGAACCCGTTGTTGTAAAGAAGACTTGAACCTAGCGAATGACCATTTGACTTTCTCCCATGAGAAAAATTGGCACTTCAACAGCTAAGTATGCAGGAGTGAGATGGTGTTGTCATGCGTTCCCTTTGCTTTTGCAAAAGGACTGCTCCAAACTGCTTCTGCACGTTTATATGCCAAGACGTAGCCGAAAGGGCAGAATTCTATGGAAGGTAATGGCATTATTTCTGTATTATCGGCCCCCCACTTCAGCCTGAAGGGAGTTTTATAGTCGGTGACAAAGAAAACGAGTTAAAGAACGCTCGAAGAGCGATCGGAGCGAAAGAGCAGCTAGCTAGGAGATTACTCGATCCTACTATAGTCCGTACGTATGGGTACGAAGAAAAACGACATAATAGAAGCAGCTTTCGATCATCAATTGAGATGAAAGCTGATCGAAATAGAAGCGAAGTTGACTGCGGTTACAAAGAAGAACGAGGTTATAAATCCTTCAGCTAGGGACTTGAAGGTCGAAAGTGAAGTCTAAGCCTTTCAGATCGAGTCTTCAAATCGAGCAAAAGACTCGACCTCTATGAGCTGCGGTGTAGTACGTATATTAGACCGCTCGAAAACGAACGAACGGATAAATTAGGATCGAGGAGCGTCCATCAGGAAACGACCACCGGAGCACTAAAAGGCCCATTATTTGAGGAAAACCAGCAAGAAATGTTGAAGTAGACTTACGGATACCTGACGCTTTGAGCCTCGAAAGGAACGACGGATGCTTGTGCTTTGCGTTGTTGCTTGCGAGGGACAGAGAAAGACAGTCTTGCCTAATCCACTCCTCAGCCTTTAATCCTACAGATGGGGAGGTAAAGGAAGGGATAACGAACCAGTGCAGTTGCTATGGATCATTTTCAAGGACGAATGCGTTCCCTACCTCCCTCGAAGGGAAGAACGATCCCGCTTCCTGCTTGTCGCCAAACTGAGCTTGAGGGGAGGAGGGGTGAGCGAGCTGCCATGCTTCCGGTGTAAACACGAACAGAGCCTTCCTCCGTTTATTGTCTACTTGGAGGAAAGTCAGTTGTGGAGCTCCCTGCCCCTCCACTAGGAAAGAGCGACCTTTTTATCCTCCTAAACTCTCAACAAAGCCATCCAGCTGACGCATCCAACAACGAGCGTGATCGGATCTCCAAACACTTACAGCTCCAAGGTTGGTCCAATCAATTGCCGTGCAAGAACAAAGGCTTCAATACATCAACTCCGAACCGACGGCCCAGCAGCAGTTCTCCGCTCCGATCTTGATGGCCATCATTCAAAGAAGGTCAAAAGAGACTATGGGACTTTTTGTTTGCTGCAAATAAAGGCAAGTCGTGACATGAGAGCTCTTTTGTCCAGTATTCGTTCAAAGCACAGATGCGATCGGCCTTTCAAAGAAAGCAGACAGCTTGCTTTAGCTAGAAATTTCCAAACATATCTCGCTTTGTGCATCAAAATGAAGAAAGACGAGTATTGACTGCTCCTGGAGGGAGCGAGACGGAAGCTCCCAGTGGCGATGGATCTCCTTCGCCTCAAGCCGTCAAGGTCTGAATGTTCAAGGGAAGGGTGAACCTTCCGAACAATTCGGGACAAAGCACAATGTATCTCGTTCGTTATGAATGTGCATGTCAGACGACGGGATCCCTTGCATCCCAAACGAGTTTCGTGGGATTTGCCTATTCCTCTTCTCCAATATCGTGATATTGAAAGAACATTCTGGTCAGCTGACCAATAGCGGAAGGTCAGGAGTACTGAAGGACGAAGATTGGGGACCCCAAATTCTAGCAGTTGTAGTAGGAGGATTTGGAGGAGGTAGAAGCTCGTCAGCCGCCTCTGTTTCACCGGGCACCGGGCCTGTGAACATGATCTCTGCTCGTTTGTCCCCATGCTTTCGCGAGATATATCGCATACAGTTGCGCTTCACATCATTCATGTCATTGGACAATCCGTGGACAATGCCTCTTTACTTTCACAGCCCTGGACGACGTGACCGACGCATCCTTGAATGTTACTTCCCTCCTCCGTTCGCCACCTAAAGTTCAGCTCAAGATCTCTCCACCATGCTGGGGTCCAAGGGAAAGAAAAAAGTGAGGACAAATACCAGTGTACGTTCGCAAACGCCCCCGGAGCCCACAGAGGAACCAGCTAGTCCTTCAGCACTAGTGGCGTCAGCATATCCGGCAGCGGTGGACGAAGGGACCACGTCGAGGTCTCGCACTCTTGACAATACTGAACTAGATGCGGCGATAAATTCTTCCTTGGATTGCGGTGAAGAGCGAGCGCCAATACGCGACATTGTAACTGGGAATAACGACTGGTTTGGAGATGGGAAACGTCTTATGGTGTGCATCCTCTCACGTCGCGGTCAATGTGATCCTGATTTTAATGTAGAAGCATTTCATTTGGGACATACTGTGGGTGGATGGATCGCTCGTGATGGTTCCTTTTGAAGAGGAGGATCGCAACTGGACGGTGCGTGCTGTTTGGCACTGCTTTATCATATTTGCTCCTCAATGCTGCCATAGGTGGGGTTATCAAAGACTCTCCAACCAAATTGCTATCGCCTTACAGTTTCTGGGCAGACTTCTATAAATCATTGGGCCGCCATTGAAGTAGGTCCACTTCTCAAAGTCTTGAACCAGGCTTTTACTCATTCATAGTACAGATTTCTTCGTCAGATGGTAGCAAACTTTCATCTGAGTTACGAATTGGGTCAGATAGTCCTCAACCTGTATCTTTCCCCACTGTTTGGACTACAGGCAAGGTTTGGACACCGATTGTGCTTAACATTATGATGATTGCCTGATCAGGTATGCTGGACAGGTTACAGCTCGGATGACACTTTGGATTATTCCTGAACGTGAAAGATCCATCAATCACATTGTGAATCGCTTCAACAACCTGCAAAATCATCTTCAGCTCTTCGACGATCCTCTTTATTCGGACGTGGCTTTCGCTTTCTCAGGACCACATGGAAAGATGGTTAAGATATATACAGCCAGTAAGTTGCTCCGAACTGCCAGTGAGTACTTCAGTGACAGTAAGTTTATACTTGTTGTTGTCCCCAAAACACCCATGATATCATAGTGTTCGCCTTTGGCGGGTTTGGTATGGGACCTAGTTCAATAAGGGATGATGATTCGGACAAAGAACTTGATAAAGCAATTTTTCATCAACCATTGGTGCGTCCGTAGCAATAGCGTATGAGCTCACCTAATAGCTTATCGGTAGGAACCGAGGGACAACCCTCACTCTGTCACCGTTGTTGCCATTAAACACAGCTGCTATTCTACTTACCGTGCTTTGTTATATTATCTGCTGTCTGGGTGTGTTCCTCTACTAATATGCTCGGTTAATGTTAACGCTCACTGAACCTCGCAGGGAAATCTCTTTTGCCCCACTGAGGTCATCAAAATTGCCCGACAAAGAAACGGAGGCTGAACAAGAAGCGGATCTCAGTTCGAACACATCTCCATGGGCTTCTAGGCCAATTCGAGTTTCGCCCAAGTCCATTTACAGACTTGCAGATGGTTGGTTTGTTGTTGCAGCAATTGGGACAATAGCTTACATCACTTCCAGAACACAGAATCATACCATTGCGCGAGCTGGCGTTGCAGAGTATCACTGCTGGTTTAACGGTTCAAGGAGTTCTGGCTGAAGTATCCTCATCCTTTGCGCGAGAATACGATGAGGTGAGACACGCAGGAATCCAATTTTTGGCTCAGCATTGGGTCCGCTTTAACTTCTGTATTTCTGATGTCCAAAGGTTTACTGATCTTGGGACAGGCTGATGTCAAAGAAACAACAAGTTACGAGGTGTTTAAATCAAGGGAAGATTTATCCGGCTCCCTTCTGGGAGAGATTGTCGAAGAGGTTCGCCGACAGAGTGGATTATGAGGGGTATGAGGGAAGAATGTTTGCATGTCAAGAGCAGTTGCCGCTTTCGATGCAAACTTCATAAGCACTTATATGAAACCAATTTATTTCTTGAAATCTGTAATACTGGAAGACAAGATGTGACATACTACGCAGATGGCCGAATTGAGTCTAATCGTCTAACCGACTAATGGATCTTGCTGATGCTAGCTACACATAGCCCAGGGTTCTTGTGGAACACACGGGATATTTGAAGCCTATATGAGGATTAACTAACACCAAATGATTCAACAAAAATGGGATGTTATCTCACCAAGGTCTCACATTAAATTGTCTCCCACATACAGCTAGATTGTGGGCCAGGATTGTCCTTCAGAACAGTTCCATCAAATTGCCAGGTTTCACATGCTTCACATCAAACACTCTAGTTAATTACCGTCAGGATGGATTGCAGGAGGACTCCATTCTTTGATCTGAAAAATCTACTCATTTTGATGCCTGGCTGCTGATTCTGGACTGGTCCCGTAGTTGTAAGCTCATTGACTTGTTTCTTGACCATATGACGCTGTAGCCATGCTGTCTTTATGAGCTCCTGTTTCGGCCCACAACGAGACAAAAGCTCAATGGGATTTCTGGCAACAACCAAGCGGTGAACGAGAGCGTTTGATTCGCGCTCAACATGGATATAACCAGCTTTGTTCTCATGACAATATTTAATCTTTCTCGCCTTAAATTATTGTAATTTGTCAAGTCGCCCCAAATCACGTTCAAACTTCTCGCACACAGAAGGCTACCTCGTTCAAAATAGTGCGGCAAAAGTAGATACTTTCACACTAACCCTCCTATCCCACTACGTCTTGGATTTGCATTTGTTTAGTTGTTTTCTTATGGAACCTCTTCAAGTAGTGCCTACATCAAAGGACAGCATAAACCAGATCCCTGCCCCTTGCAAATGAAGCGGTTGACCTATGTCCCGAGGGAGGGCATTTACATAGTTGGAGCCGACAAAAGCTGATACAATCATGGGTATATGATTAACTGTTAGAAGGTTAGCTTGAGGAGTGCTCACGAAAGGGATGCGCATGGGACATACGAAGAATAACGAAATTGCACGATCGTTAAGATTCACTCAAAATGAGCTTTCTTACGCATCGCCATCAGATATATCTAGCAAAGGAAATAAAGGGAAAGGGAAAGGAAAGAAGGAGGGCTAAAGTCTCTAGCTTTGCTTCAATATGACCTTTCCAAAACCCCGAAGTCCAAGTCCAAGTCCAAGTCCAAGTGCAGTGCATGGACCGACATGGCTGCGCAAATCGCTTTCCTGGACTGCAACATCAAGAGAGTAGCAACACTAGACTCTGAACCTTTGTGTGAACCCGCACAGCCTGTTTCCTTCGAAACTCGAGTCAGCTCCATGATATGCTCCTTCTCAGATCGCTGCCCTAGATATCCATGACTTTGGCGTAGAAATGCTTCCTTTGGGACATTCTTTGGATGGAGGGATCACCCTTGCTGGTTCCTTCCGCTGAGGACGACCGCAATTGGAATGTGCGTGTAGTGTTCATTGTCTTGCTTACATCAGCAATTTCCCTGGGTGCTATACGGTCTATCCTAGCACCACCGTATAGACCCTTCCTAGGAGCTGCTAGGTGGTCCTATGGTGCTATAGGAACCTATGGCAAACTTTAAACGCAAACTTTGAAACTAATCCATGACTCCAGAGTGACTCACCGCATTTCCATTGCATAGGGGGCCAGTGGGTTAGGGGCTGTTGCCCTCCTTGAAAACTTTTCACAAAGTCCATCCGCATCGAACATTCATCTGCATCTTCTTCAACATCTCCTTACCCAATTTTCCGCAGCTGTCGCCTTTGTGCAAACCTTCCCTTTCTCTCGACATCCTTTCTGGACATGGAAGCTGCATCTCAACTGACCAACTCACACCTTCTGCAATCTAGTGCTGCCGGAGAAAGTGATATGGGTCCCTCCTCGAGCTCTGACGTGACATAGCTGTCCTCCTACCTTCCGAAGCATTTCATGAGTTCGTTACTCAAACTCGATCACAAAAATGTAAGGAAAGAATCCAGAGGGACGAACAGTTTCATCCAGCGTCCTAAAATCGTACAAAGCCACAAGAGAACTCCAAATTTGCTCCGTGGTAGGGGGTGAAGCTGGAAAAGTTTGAGAGAGCTCGGATGCTAGACCTAGCATGCACCAGTGCTTGGACATCCCGATAGGTCTGTGCTTGATCACCCCTCGAAAGAGTGCTATCTCGCCCTCGACTGTCTTCAGCACATCTGTCATACTGTGGAACGGTATCTTGTTGACAGCGGCTGGACAGAAACTGTGTGAACGCGTTCGAGGTTTCGCGCTGTTGTTGGTCGTCACAGTTCGCCTCTTTCAAATAGGGTTCGGATAAATTATGCCGCAGCCGAGGCTTCCTTCAGGAGACTGATGGAGATGGACAATGACAAGGATACGGGTGCAGCTGAGTATCTATCTGGATCTGTCTCCATTTCCAAATCCACGATTTTTTTTTGACTATGCACTTGCTACTGCACTGAAATCTAACTGTCATGCGTGTGATCAGAATGTTCATTTCAGAGAATGCTCAGAGGAGTCAGGAGGGGTGGTAAATCCACAAAAACTTCGTAAGATTAGAGGGCATCATTAAAATAATCTATGATCGCTTCCTGAACTTCTTTGGAAGAGTAGTGATTCAAAGTTCCATGTCCAGTATCTTTGAAGATCTTCACGGTGAAGTCCGCATTAGGGAAGAAAGCGGCTTCTCCAGCCATGCTAGCCTCACTGCATAAAGAAAATCAAATGACATCCCTGTACAATCAATAGCCTACCCGTTGCAAACACCGTTGGGGCAGAACGCGAAGTCATGATCTCTGTTGCAGTAGTTCAAAATTCGTTGGACTTGAAGGAAGCATGCATACCCGTTGAAGATGGCAGCATGGCCTTTGAAGTCCTCCGCAGTCACTAGGACGTGAGGCATGGTGACCATCTCTCCCAGTCCAGCAGGGGCTGGAACCGCAAAAGTCGCCGCTGCAAGTTTCGGATCATACGTTCCTTTTGGCGCGTAGAAACCAGCCAGTTTCGCTGCTAGATTTGGAATTGCAACATAGGAGCTAGGCCAGTTGACGGTAGGGGACGCGACTGGCATCATATTGCTCATTAGTGAAATGTTCATTTGAGGTTTCATTGACGGCTTACGTGCGGGCACGGTCACGTCGATTGCGGAAATGAACGCTGGGTTCACGTTGTGTCCGTAACCTGGATGTTGTCAGAAATTTGATGTCAGAAAAGTAGGAATTGCATACCAAGCAAGACGGCTGCCTCGACAAGGTCGGGGCTCTTGGCCAACAATCCGTTGACGATTGCTGAGCCCATGGAATGGCCCATGAGAACGACCTATTTCATAGTGAAGAACATCAGGTGATGTGTTCGGGAGAACAGCGAATTGTAATGGACGCACCCTGTCATATTTCCTTTGCTGTCCATGCCCGAAAGAACCGTCCTTAAGTTTGGTAACGATTTGCGTGAGGATTTCTGTGTTCAAAGGTGCCTGGACCTCTCTTCCGTCGATGCTTTGGCTCTTCCCCAGACCCAACCGATCATAGGCGAATACGGTGTAACCTAACAACCGTTCGCCTCAACCTCTTGCCAAATACAAACGAAGCGAGCGTACCCTGAGAGGTGGCATAGTCGATGTAGTTGTATTTCTCGGGCTGATAGGCTATTTCGTATTCTGCTTCCACCTCCCATGCAGCATGCACCAGCACTTGAATCGTGTCCGGATTCTTCGCTGCTGTGTATGCAGGGGGATAACAGAACTTTCCAAAGTGAGTAAATGTGGCTGTGGTGTTTTCGGATCCCTACTCCTCTCTGAGCCCACGTTCGCTGCTGAAAGAAGAAGCTACAGTGACGGGGTTGATCACGCCGCCAAAGATGTCTTCGAGCAGCTTCTGTGCTTCAGCTTGGGTGGTCGGAAGAGTCAAGTCAATATCGAAGCGTTCGTACGTGGCTTCTACTTCAAAGTAGAACTTGGGAACTACATCAGTATCCTTCTCTTGATGCATAGAAATACGTACGGAGTTGCAGTTTGCTGCCTGGTGTTGCTGAGTGGTCGGCGCACTGATGACGCCCAGGATGAAAGATACCAGGGAAACTGCTCTGATGGAATGCATTTTATTGGCGCTTTATGATGTTGAGATATTGGTGTAATGTTGCTCGAGTGATGGCATTCTCCACATCTCGACAACCTTTTATATCTCGCGCGTTCAGCCAACCTCATGAACCGTTTCACAGAGCTGTGAAGTGTGTAGGGGGCGGGTCAGAATCCCTAACGGCTCTAGGTAACTTGCAACCTGCTGTAGCGTAGAAGTATCTTGATTGAAAACTGCATCTCCGTGAGCATTCTTTGCCCGAGAGGAGAGTCCGTCAAGTCTTGAGACTCCGACGAAATAAAAGTTTTCGCGAGTGGAACAACTGTCCCCCTGTCCCCCGTTTTTGCTTATGTCAAAAGTTCAGTGTCGGGTTAGCAGTTCAAGTTGAGGAGGTTGATAGAGGAGAGTCGGTCGACCCGATGCCAAAGACCTTATCTTCAATCACCCAACATTTCAGATGTCGCTTTTGAGTTGTTAGCCTTCTACTCTTCGTGGTACCGCCATACAACGTCGTTGAGCCTGTACCCGAATACCTGATCAAAAGTCGTTCCCAAGATGACAGGCTCAGGCTACTTGACGGACATTCCACAAGTCGAAGTGGACTGATCATTCTGGTTAATTCTTTGAGCTCTTCAAGCCTATGGTACAGTTCGACTCTCATAAAAGGCTAAGCTCTCGTACTTTCGATTCAGCAAACAAGAGATGCATCAGCCTGATCGCAACCAGGAGGAGGAGGAGGACGTGGCGGTTCCATTTAAGTTTGGCTCAAGAACGTGTTTCGACTGCATGATTAACAAAGCAGTCTTTTCTTTCAGGCTCTGAATTCTGGCGCTGGAAATGTTTCTGAAAGACAGAGACAAAGATTTGCTTCCTTTGTTTGCCTTTGCGCAGCAAAGCATTATTCCACCAGCGCACAGACGTAAAACGTAACACGGTCAGATAACGCATCTGTATCTCTGGAAGCTTAGGCGCTGGACATCAACTGGATTCTACTATAGATCGAATGCATGATTGCCCTTGTGTCCTACCGACGCAACGCAGGTTGGGATGACCTCTTTGTCAGCATTGCGTTCCGCCGTTGATGCCTCCGTATTTTGGTAGAGGCATCAAATATTCGCTCCGTCTCGCCCGTCTCGTCGGCGACCATGGCTGTTCCGGAATTCTCCCGGCTTGAGCTCAGCTCATCTCATAAAAGAGCATAGAGAGAAAAAAGGCTCTGACCTCTCCATCCATCTTTTTCATGTCAGCTTCGAGACATGGCACCAATCACCCTCCTCGATCTGCCATACGACCTTCTCTCTTCTCTCCTCCACTCACTCTACCTCGACGCCCAGCCAACCGTCGCCCGTCCAAGTCCATGGTCTCCAGCGCTCACAAGCTGGATCTCTCTCGTCCGCCTCACCGCCTCCACCCGCCTACTCTACCATTTGTTCCGACACCTCGTCTTCCGCCACGTCCGCTGTCGAATCTGGGGACGGCGACACGGAGAACGGGCCATGGAGCTGTTGGACATTCTGAGGAACCGGCCGCGAGGGGAGCTGAGGGGCATCGATCTGTTCCTCGGCGTCGATTCTGGCGTTGAGGAGAGCTCTAAGATCTGGGACCTGTTTGTGGAAGAGGGCGGAGTGAGGAGCATAAAGCTGACGAGCGCAGCTGGACTCACTGGTTCTCATTATACCATCTGCCATTCGTCTTGGAGGGCAATCTCGATGTTACCCCTTGAATCCCTCGACCTGACAAGCATCGAACTCCCCTTTCCTCGGGATGAAACGGTGTCGTTCGCGTGGAACTTGACAAGTCTCAAGCTCGAACTCTGCGACGCATCAACTTTTGCATTGCTGAACCTGTGCAAGAACCTGAAGACGCTTGATATCTTCCCTGCTTCACTATGGTATCAGCGATTCGATGCATCTATCCATCTGACTCCTGATCACTGGGAATCGTTGGTAGAAGTCACTTTCAGACGATTCCAAAGATCGGAGGTGTTACAACTCGTGGATTCTCTTCAGGTTAGAACTTCTGATGCTTTTTACAGACTCTAACTTTATAGTCCACTCCAGACCGCAAAATCTGCTGGCATTCAACACAAGCTCTCTTCCTTCACGCTCATTTCCAAAGAGACCATCCCTCACACTGACACGCGTGCCCTCCTCTCCCTGCTCCCCTCCACCTTATACACGCTCCAACTAATCGGTCTATCCTCCATCCCGATCTCCTCCCTTTCCCACCTAACCCAACTCTCGAATCTTGAATTCACCGACAGCGTCCTCCTCCACCCTTCTCTCCCTCTCCCACCTTCCATCCCGCTCAAAAAGCTTACCATTTGCACCGATGGGGAGAAACCGTCCGATAACCAAGCGTTGGACGTAGCGAAGTCCTTTCCTTCTCTCAAGCTTTTGTGTTTCAAACGACCCGCCGATGTCGTTTGGAAGTTCAGAGTGTCTTGGAAGGAGGATGGACAGGTGAAGAAGAGGGAGGCGAGCTGTGACGTCGAACTCATCCTTGACGATGGATCTTACAGCTAATTATTCTTAGACACGCCCTTCATGCCCTTCATCATTGTATCAGGAATGTTTCTTCAGAATCAGACTATTTATTTGGAATCAGCATTTCTGTTGGAATCGTTTTGATACCCTACTTACTCCTCATAGAGGAGCGGGACTAGATTTTGATTTTGATTTTGATTGATTGTTTAGTAAAAGATACCAAGAATGCTGCATTATACGTAAGCTAATGAATTTTGCTAGTAAAAAGACATGCAAGCTTATCCCTCCAAACGAACTCCATCTCAAATCAACAATGACTAACGCGTGAACACAGGATGTAGAAAGGTGTAGATAAACCTCATTGGATTCGAACGATTGGACCTCAACGAATGGAAACTGGAAACCAATACTGCTCGCTCAGCCTTCCATGAAAGACGATGAAGAGGAAACAAAAACGATAAATAGAAGCAACCAAGTACCCGAACGATTTTCTATTTAGAAATACCCTCCTTGATCAAAGCGCCTCTCAGACGAGCCCTCAAATATTCCAACCGCTCTTCATACTTCTCCTCTACGGTTCGTCTCCGTTTTCTCAGCTCTTCGAGCTCTTGGACCAATTTCGCGTCCTCATCATTCGACCCCTTCACTTCCACCACCACCTGTCCATCGACGACTTGAACTCCGTTCGTCGACTTGCCATTTCCGATCTTCATATCGGCTTCCGAGAGCTTGGAACTCGGGAAACTGGACGGCGGCTTTCGAGAAGGTGAGGTGGAAGATTCGGACTTGGGCTTCGGCTGATTCTTAGCAAGGAAGCTACCCATCCTCCTCAACGAGCTCGTTCGAGAATTGATCGACTCTCGATCCCCTCCCATCCCGCTCCTCTCGACTGACGGACTCGTGGGACGCGAATTCGTCGGCGTCCTCTCGTCCGTCAGCTTTGTCAGGTGCTGCAAGCCGGGTGGGAGCACCGGTCCATGGCTCGTTGGCGTCGCTCGATATTTGGCCAGCGTCCGAACTTCCAGACCCTCGAAACTTTCTACCACTCGCTTACACTCGCTCTCAAGGTCTGCAATCTCTTGACGCAGCTCTTCCGACGTCGGATCGTCTCCAGGTAGTTCGTTAGGATCGGATGCGCCTAAGGAATCAACGCGACTTCGGTTTCCGGTGCGTTTCGAGATAGACTGAGAACGGGTAGGACGAGAGGTGGTATTGGAATAAGAGGTGCGAGAGGGAAGGGGAAGGGTGGCAAGGATGTCGTCGTGTGATGTTGCGGAGGTGAGGATGGAGGCTGATGACGGTGCGGTTGAACGAAGAGAACGGTTTGAAGAGAAGAGTGAAGAGCTGTTTTCGTCGATCCGCGAGTGTTTGGGCTCGTAACTCCCATTCGTTCGCACACTCCGCGCAACGCTGGGAGTGCTGTCGAGCCCCACTGAAATCGCATACAGCTGGCTATCGCTCATATTTCCTCCTCTACCACGAGTGGATGCGGGAGCCTCAAGTGTACCCGCTGAGCTCTTCCGCGGAATTGCAACTGACGGACGACGAGAAGGAGTAGTGGGTTCATCTTTTCTAATCGACGACTTATCTTTGAAGGAGGAAGTGGCACGACGGAAAAGAGAGGAGACGCCGGTAGCGCTGGATATTTTTGAGTTTTGAGAATTGCGAGAATTGGAGGCGAGGGAAGGAGCGTGAGATCGGGTGGGTGTTGCGCCAACAGCCAATGGAGGAGGAGGAGAAGACTTTCGGCGACCTACACAGAAGATTAGGAATCAAAGTGCAAATTGAAAAAGGATCGGCAAAGTCTAACCTTTATCGTCCCATCGTATTCTTCCACCAGTACTTCCTAGACCGTAATCTAATCCCCCACTTGCTGTATCACCCGCTGCAAAGCGCTCAAACAGCTCTCCACGTAATATTCGATACTCCTGATCATCCAAAAGACCATCAGCATGACTAGTAGCTAGCTCCTGCAGCCGGGTTGCCAGACTCTTTGTGTTCGAGTCTGTCTCGGCAGGATCTTCATGGATGACTTCTCCGTGGAGAGAGCTCGACGAAGGAGGTGAAACGAGGGTGTTGGATGGTGTGGGCACGGTGCCGGGTAAGGAATAGGGAGAGGCGTAATCTGTCGTAAACATAGGAGCAGGAGTAGGAGGAGGACGTGGAATGAGCGTGAAACCTTCAGAGGTAGAAAGTGTAACGTCGGAGAAAACAGAAGAGGGGCGAGAGGAGGAGCGACGGTGGAGTGAAGGAGCTTCATCGTACTCGTACTCGTTCGAAGAGCGGACGTCTAGCGTCCTACTGCGCTTCTTCGACGATTCACCTTGAGCTGCATTGGTCAAGACCTCTAAGAGGTCACCGGAAGATCCAGAATCCACTAAGCCTTTCGAAGGATGGCGTTCGAAAGCAGAGAGGAACGAAGAACGTCTTGGACTGGAATTGAGCGATCTAGAGCTACTGACGAGATATCCACCAGGAGAAGCGCCAATTCCATCTCCATCGCTATCGCTGCCTCCTTTCCCATAACCTCCGAACAATCTCAAGCTCCGCTTGGACCGACTGGACCGCAACGAAGCGGAGGATTTCTTTGTTCGGACTGTTAAGAAGTCCCTCTCCCCTTCTCTCCCCTTTTTTGGCGAAGAGACGTCCGACTCGCTCACCGTGTATCCGATCCCTCTGCGTTCCCTGCCAAAGGTACCTGGAGAACTGGGAACTTCAACAGCTTTCCCTTTGTCTTTTCCACGTATTGAAGCCAACCATGACCGTTCTTTCTCTGCCCGAGCTAAACAATCTCGTAAGCTACTGCAGGATAGGAAGCTAGAAGATGCATGCCGCTTTGAGGAGGTGGAGGAGCTGGCGGTTCCACTACTTTTGGTGGGCGAGACGGAGCAGGAAGCGAGGGAGGTTGCTGGGGGGTGAAGCTGGTGGACGACTCCTTTACTGGAGTCCTTCTCATGAAAGACAACATGGTCGATGTGCTCAGCTTTCTCATCACCTCGGTTCCGCCAACAGCTCAGAAAACGACGATCTCGCATATATTTCCTGCACCCGCGACACAAGAACGAATCAAGATTATTTTCAACACATTTATAGTTGGGAGATTGTTTAGAAGTACCGCTAGGCTCATGGATAGAACAGTTAAAATCAGTACGTGCTCAGGATCTACGGGAATGGGTAGCTTGGTGAGGCTGTCGCTCTTTCGCCACTTCTTCTTTGATTTCGCCACATCTCGAAACCTCGCCTAGCTATCCAGACTTTGTAGTCTCAAGAACGCTGTATAGCTTACTGCTTTGCTGCTCTACAGCGTTCGTTCGTCACGGTGAATCCACGGACAATTGCGGAAGTTAGTTCCATGGTCTCCTGAATGGTCCCTTCTGCTGACATGGCTACGTTAGTTCTCTGGGCTGGCCATAGAGACGCACCACTTACAAATCACGGACATAATCAAGCTCTTCGGGTTGGCGAGTTCTTTTCTGAGATTCCTATCACTGGTGAGCCTTGCATTGATTTGATCGTGAGCGTGTCGTGTGACACTGAACAACTTGCTTTCAGCAATATACACTTCTGACCTCAAGCGAGCACACAGTACTGCTCTAGCTATAGCTGATGCCAACAAAACCTCACCAGTGCCACCATTCTCCATCACTCCACTTTTGCGTGAGCAATTCTTTGGTCAAGCAGAAGGTCCGTGCTTCTCCCCCCTCAATTTTGGGCTGTTCTTATGGCACATAGGCCAACCATGGGATAAGGGTCCATTTTCTGGACTTCCATGGGAGGATCAGCGGAAGTTCAAATTTGAAGGAGGAGAATCTCTCGAAGACGTCTCGCGACGTGCAGACACATTTATAAAGTCCTTTCTCCGTCCTCACATCACCTCTTCGCCCACATCCACTATTCCCGATCCTGATCCATACGATCATATAGTAGTTGTTGCTCAGTCTGTGTTCTCCTCTGTGCTCCTTTCTTTAGGCAACGTGTATGCTGATCTTGCGTAATAGCGGTATCATGATCCGGGAGCTCATTCGTGCCCTTTACAAGGGTCAATCGATACCACGAGAAGTCGCTCGTCTCGGCGGTCTCCTCAACACAGCTTGGAACCAAGTGGAGATCAAACATCTTGGAAGCTACGTGGGCGAAACGGAAGAAGGGGAGTTTGAGCTCCCGCTATTGAGCGTTCAGCTCGTCTGCCAAAACCAGCATACACATCTAAACGGGCTCGTTAGGCAGAAAGGAGGGATAGGAAGTTGTGCGCATGATGAGAAGCAGACCAAGCTAAGCGACTTCTTTGGAGGAGCCTTAACCAGTGGCAGGAACACGCCTGTGCTGACGACTAATGGCATGAACGGGCATGGGGAGGAAAAGAACTAAAGATTGAGCAACTAATATGGACGTTCGGGTTTCTCTTCGTGGTTGGGTTCACTACCTACATTAGGTAGATTTAGACAAAGTGCTCTGTATATACCAGCTTGACTTCACTTACCTAGATGAATAGAAGCAATGCCGTGTTCCTTGACGCCCTGCTCACCGTGACTTCCCAAGTGTGACGCTCTGCAACTCTCGACTAAAGAGTATTCCGACCCCACGAGCCGCTCCGTTTTCCTAAGCAGCAGCGGCGGCATAAATGAATATCCTTTTGATCACGTCAAGCCAAATCGAAGCTTGCATCCACTGGCACTCGACAACCATCAATCATGTCGTCGCTATCTGTAGCTCAGCGAGAAGCAATCAAACAAGCTTCTCATGCCGTTCTGGACGACTGTGTCGATTTCCTGAAAGATCTGGCAAGTACTTGCCTCTGACCCTTGCAGAATATCTCGACTAACCAGTTGAGCTTCAGATTTCCATAGATACGACGAATCCGCCTGGACTCAAGTGCGCACCTCCTCCTTATTTACTTGGATAGAAAGAATAATCAATCCACAGTTATCCTCAAATTGCCGAACTGATAGCCTCAAAGCTCTCACAGCTAGGCTACGATGACACCAACTTACTTCACGTTGCAAAGGAGGATCTACCAATTCTGGCTCCGCATGACCCAGACCAACATCCTCGAGTCAACGTCGTCGGAAGACTGTTTTCCAAGTCTCCCAACCCAAATCTCGTGGAATATGTCGAATCTGATGGGTCACTGAAGAAACGGCAAAAGTGCCTGCATTTCAACGGCCATACTGTGCGTTGTTTAACAAAGTAATAAAGGACAGGACACTGTTAATGAATCGATGAATTCTAGGACGTTGTTCCGGCCGGAAACTTGTCCACCTGGACATCAGATCCCTTCAAAGCGACAATTCGCAGCAATAAGGATACAGGCGAGCCGGAGCTCGTTGGTCGAGGAGTGAGCGATATGAAAGGTGGAATAGCTGCTCAAGTACGGCGGGTCCATCTCTATTAGGTTTTTATTCTCAAATTGGCATGGCTAGGTATTCGCGATTGAAGCTGTTCGGAGAGCTGGCCTCACGCTCCGAGGAACTGTCGAGCAAAGTGGCGTTGTGGATGAGGAGTCTACTGGGATTCGTAATGCAGGTATGCCTCGTCAATATTTGAGAAGGACTAACTTACTGACTGTAATTTCAGGCGCTGGATGGCTCGTGGAACAGGGCCATGTATCTGCCTCCAAAACCGACGGGGTAATTATCACAGAGCCATTAGGTTATCAAAATGTCTGCTGTGGCCATCGAGGTATGTTACTTTGCCCATGCTTTCCCTCCACCCAACTCGAAGGGTAGGAGCCATATGGGGGACAATTACTTTCTATGGCCGCGCATCTCATGGATCAACGCCTCAACGAGGTGTCAACGCCCTTGAAGCTGCTGCGGAATTTATCGTCAAGGCTAGGGCGTCGATTGGCCCATCAATCAGCGGTCTTCGTGATGAGAATGTGATCCCAGAAGAGGCGAGAGCAAGCAGTTTGACATTCACTGTGCGTATTCCCCTTCTTCTGTGAGACCGGAGGCATTGCTGATTTTCCTGGCGCTGTTACCAGGTCTTGAACGCTGGAGCGAACACAAACTCAGTTCCTGACCTTGCAACGCTCAGATTTGACAGGCGTCTGGTTCCTGGAGAGACCCTTGATGAATCTCGGGAAGCGTTGAAGACAATTCTCCGACAGTGCTTCCCAGAGGGTTCAGAGGTGAAATATGAATATCACGAGAGTACGTTACTCATCCATTTACATATGTTTTATCGACCTGGCAATACATAGACTATTCTACTGATCCTATCTGGGTTGAACCCACCTCATCTCCAACCACTCAAGCTCTGCAACATTCCATCGGATTGGTCATCCAGAAGGAGGCAGGACTGGTTTGCAGCCCAGGAACTGTTAGTCTTCATTCGAGTGGCCTTGGTTCATCATAACAATATTCCAGGATGACCAGCGGTTCTTTGTCCGCAAAGGAATGGATGCGATTGTGTACGGACCTGGCAGAATCAGAGACGTTCACAATGCGGATGAAGCTTTGAGGTTAGAAGACCTCCGTCTATCCATCGAAATAATGGCCTTGACAGCGATCGAGGTCAGTTTTACACTTTCCTTAATATGGACGTGTACAAGCTGATTTGTTCTTCAGTTCCTTGGCATCGACTGACAGTGGAGATGTAGACACGTATAATATTGCGCCGAAGTTGTACATCTTGGTACAGGTAACGAAAGAGTAGTAGAGACAAATTGTAGAGGCATAGAGCGGAGAGGAAACAACCAATGCATCAAGACTCGGAAGACTTCTATCCAATGAGTAGAGAATAAACAGCAGCAACTAAGCAAGAAGATATATCACGACTCAAACAACGCTTTGCAAAAATAACTGACAGAAAGACGAAGGTACAGAGGGCTATATTTCAGACAATTCTCAGTCATGTCTCTAACCGCTGCACCTAATCACACTAAATCAGCCTTTATTCGTTCCAAAGTGGGAAATGCTTACATCATGCAAGCCTCCTTGTTCTCAATCGAGCACAACAGTTTGGCCTCTTCCAATGCGCGTTGCTCGGCTTTCAACTTCGCCTCTTCGAACGACAGGACTTTCTCAACAATCGCGGGCTTCTCTGTGTAAGCCGGTGCTGGTGCTTCATCATCCGAGTTATCGGGAGATGGCAGAGCGGGTTGAATGTTGAGGGGAACGGTAGGTTTGGGTCGAACGAACGGAGTGAATCCGTTGACTTTGGTGGAGGCGGCGGAGATCGTTGATGCGACCGCTACCTTTCCACTGCTGGAAGACGCTGAAGTCTTGCCCTTCACTTGCTCCGTGATCTTCGCATCAACCGTAAACTGGATAGCGGCAGCAGCAGGTTGGGTTCGAAGGTAGTACTAAAGTCAAAGTCAGCGGAGAACGAGGACATGAGGCAGGGGCATACCATGCCAGTCTTGAGTCCACGTTTCCATCCATAAAAGTGCATACTGGTCAATTGAGCCATCGAAGGATTGGCCAAATGAATATTCAAGGATTGAGACTGATCGATGAAGGCTCCCCGGTCTGCAGCCAAATCGATAACAGCCTTCTGAGAAATCTCCCAGACTGTCTTGTATACTTGCTTCAAATCGTCAATATCAGCACTGGAGGGTGATTAGTCAGGATGCAGAGTGACGAGGAGAAGAACGGACATAGGGAGGTTCTGGATAGAACCGTTATTGGCAATGATCATGTTGCGAATTTCATCGTTCCACTTCTTTCTCCTGACCAGTTCCTTGAGAAGCCAGGGATTAACCACCTGGAACTCGCCGCTAAGAACTCGCCTGGTGTAGATGTTTGAGGTGTAGGGTTCGAAGCATTCATTGTTCCCCAGAATTTGAGAGGTAGAAGCAGTAGGCATGGGTGCGACCAAAAGCGAGTTCCTCAGTCCGTGCTCAGCGATCTTCGCCTTGAGGCCTGCCCAATCCCAAAGCTCCGTTGGCGTGACACCCCATAGGTCGTATTGCAGTTCACCCTTGGAAGCGGGTGAGCCCTCGTATGTGGAATACGAGCCTTCCTCCTTCGCTAATTCGCAGCTAGCTTCCAACGCGGCGTGATAAATAGTTTCGAAGATCTGCTTGTTGAGTTGACGAGCTTGAGGAGAGTCGAAAGCGAAATTCATAATCATGAAAGCATCGGCGAGGCCTTGGACACCCAAACCAACTGGGCGGTGACGCATGTTCGAATTCTTCGCTTCCTGAACAGGGTAGTAGTTGACGTCGATAACTTTGTTCAGATTTCGGGTGACGACCTTGGTGACCTCGTGAAGTTTCTCAAAGTCGTATTGATCGTAGACAACGTTGTCTTCCTCATCTCGACGTCCCACACAGAATGTGGGAAGAGCGATGGATGCAAGATTGCACACAGCACTAACTATAGGTCAGCTTGGTCGTAGAACGGAGAACTGTCGCATACACTTCATCAGGAGCACAATATTCAATGATTTCGGTGCAAAGATTGGAGTTCTTGATCGTTCCTAAGTTCTTCTGGTTCGACTTGCCTGCAAACGTGATTAGTGTACAGCATGAACCACCGAGGAGCAGCAGACTGACGATTGGCGGAGTCCTTGTAGAGCATGAACGGGTTCCCAGTCTCGATCTGCGCCTCCAGAATGGCGTACCAGAGTTTCTGAGCCTTGATTGTCTTCTTCGCCCTTCCTTCTTTCTCGTATTTCGTAAACAAGACTTCGAATTCATCACCATAAACATCTGCTAATCCTGGAGCCTCCGCAGGACAGAACAGCGGCCAGTCCGCATTCTGCTCCACCCTCTTCATGAATAGATCTGGGATCCACAAAGCGTAGAAGAGATCTCTCGCTCGAACCTCTTCTTTCCCATGGTTCTTCCTCAAATCTAGAAACTCGAAAACATCCGCATGCCAGGGCTCGATATAGATCGCGAAAGCACCAGGACGCTTGTTTCCTCCTTGGTCCACATAGCGAGCAGTGTTGTTGTAAACTCGAAGCATGGGAACGATGCCGTTCGAGTACCCATTCGTTCCTGCGATATAAGATCCAGTGGCACGAATGTTGTGGATGTTCAGACCAATTCCTCCCGCCGTCTTCGAAATCATCGCACAAGTTTTGAGAGTATCGTAGATCCCCTCAATCGAATCTTCTTTCATACATACGAGGAAACAGCTGGACATTTGGGGATGGGGGGTACCAGCGTTGAAGAGTGTAGGAGAGGCGTGAGTGAAGTACTTCTCCGACATCAGGTTATAGGTCTCGATGACCTTCTCGATGTTTGATCCGTGAATGCCAACCGCAACACGCATGAGCATGTGCTGGGGACGCTCCGCAACCTTGCCGTTGATCTTGAGAAGATAAGAACGCTCGAGGGTTTTGAACCCGAAGTAGTTCTGCATCACCTGTTAACACAAGGCGGTCAAAACAGCAAGAAGACACTAACATAGGTGAAATCTCGTTCGTAAATCACAGCTCCATTGAGCTCTGATGCGTTAGCCATCACGACATCGTAGGTTTCCTTCGAAATCATGGGCGAAGGACGACCATTCTTAGGGTTGACTACATGACAACATATTAGGAATGGATGAGGAACTGTCACTATACGAACCATAATTGAACAAATCATCAATCACTTGACTGAACTGCTTCTTGGTCTCCTTGTGCAAGTTTGAAATAGCGATACGGGCAGCGAGGACTGCATAGTCGGGATGTCGCGTGGTCATGTAAGCGGCGGTCTGCGGATGCGTCGCTCAGACAGGTAACGAGCACGAAGGAAATGCAAACCTCAGCAGCCAAATTATCAAGTTCGACGGTCGTCACTCCAGCATATACACCGTTAATGACTTTCTTTGTGATCTGTCAAAGTGCTCAGTCAGCACAGTGGTACACGCGCAGAAAACAAGACGCGTTTTGGTCGCGCCGAAAACTCCACAAAAAGCACTGTCCCTTCCCAACAATATAAACAGGACTGCCTCACCTCAATTGGTTCAACGTGATTAAGGTCCAATCCATAAGATAACTTGTTTATCCTCGCCGTGATTTTGTCGAAAGCAACGCGTTCCTGACGTCCATCTACACGATTCCAAAACAAGCAAAAAGGCGCGAAAGAGCACGGTTAGTGATTCACAAACAACTTTCGCGCGAAGACACAGCTCACCTCTCTGTTGACCGTGACGCGAACAAGGTGCGAAAAAGATGAAAGTTAGTGACATGAGACGCGTCAGAAAGTAAACGCACCTTGTAGACGAACATCTGAGACATCTTGAGGAGTTACCGTGAGATATTGCACAAACTGATGAGTAGCTAGCGTGTTTGGAAGTGGTGGGAGTTGGGAGAAAACAGGACGTGTTTTTGAGTTTTAAGGCAGCGTACATAGGGTTAGGGCTCAGAAAACAGAATCGGATTTGACTCCACTAACGCCGAAGACACTGGAACGACGCGCTTTCAAAGTATAAACTTTCGCGGTGCGCGTCACAACAAAATTTTATAGTTTTCCCAAGGTTTTCCATAAAGTTTTCCTGTACAGGATTGAGCTTGCACAGGATCAAATGCAGGAGATGCCCATGACTCAGGTCGAATCATGCTCCAGCCCGGCCACCGGGCCGAGGTCTTCACGTTCGATCACATTTCTTCGACCAAGACCCTCATACACTCCACTCAGGCTGAAGCAACCTGCTTTGAGGGGCATTTTCGAATCGT
Source organism: Atractiella rhizophila (assembly GCA_021432655.1). Taxonomy (NCBI): domain Eukaryota; kingdom Fungi; phylum Basidiomycota; class Atractiellomycetes; order Atractiellales; family Hoehnelomycetaceae; genus Atractiella; species Atractiella rhizophila. Next base: position 42,407 of record MU271268.1, read on the forward strand.
CTTTCCTGCGAAATAGTTGGTCTGTATCAATATTCAGACAGGGTAGAAGCTTTTTGGTGAAAAATTCAACAAGATTCCGGTTTAGTCGGGGTGAGCATCTTTTCAGCTACTTGGCAGTGGTCAAAGGGTTTGGTAACAATGAAATCTCCTCTTGGTCAGACATTCTTACTTCGGAATGCCTCTTCCTCGACGCATATTTCCGTTGCGGAGGACATTTCGCACCGCAGCGTTCACTGTAGCTGCCGCTTCAACGTCATACGCTGCCTATTCCTTCTTCTCTCCGCATATCCCTCAGGATGAGGACACGATTTCCGAGGAGCAGGCGCGTAGCCTCTACTACTCCCCTCCTCCCAACGGCATTGCTCTAGACACTCCCCATCCGAGCAATACCCGACCATCACTTTTCTGGACGCCGCCAACGAAAGAGCACGGTTAGTGATTCACAAACAACTTTCGCGCGAAGACACAGCTCACCTCTCTGTTGACCGTGACGCGAACAAGGTGCGAAAAAGATGAAAGTTAGTGACATGAGACGCGTCAGAAAGTAAACGCACCTTGTAGACGAACATCTGAGACATCTTGAGGAGTTACCGTGAGATATTGCACAAACTGATGAGTAGCTAGCGTGTTTGGAAGTGGTGGGAGTTTGGAGAAAACAGGACGTGTTTTTGAGTTTTAAGGCAGCTAACATAGGGTTAGGGCTCAGGAAACAGAATCGGATTTGACTCCTCTAACGCCGAAGACGCCTGGAACGACGCGCTTTCAAAGTATAAACTTTCACGGTGCGCGTCACAACAATCTTTTATAGTTTTCCATAAGTTTTCCTGTACAGAATTGAGCCTGCACGGGATCAAATGTAGAAGATGCCCATGACTCAGGTCGAATCATGCTCCAGCCCGGCCCACGGGCCGAGGTCTTCACGTTCGATCGCATTTCTTCGACCAAGACCCTCATACACTCCACTCAGGCTGAAGCAACCTGCTTTGAGGGGCATTTTCGAATCGTCTTTCCTGCGAAATAGTTGGTCTGTATCAATATTCAGACAGGGTAGAAGCTTTTTGGTGAAAAATTCAACAAGATTCCGGTTTAGTCGAGGTGAGCATCTTTTCAGCTACTTGGCAGTGGTCAAAGGGTTTGGTAACAATGAATCTCCTCTTGGTCAGACGTCCTCACTTCAGAATGCCTCTTCCTCGACGCATATTTCCTTTGCGGAGGACATTTCGCACCGCAGCGTTCACTGTAGCTGCCGCTTCAACGTCATACGCTGCCTATTCCTTCTTCTCTCCGCATATCCCTCAGGATGAGGACACGATTTCTGAGGAGCAGGCGCGTAGCCTCTACTACTCCCCTCCTCCCAACGGCATTGCTCTAGACACTCCCCATCCGAGCAATACCCGACCATCACTTTTCTGGACGCCGCCAACAAGACAGCAGATGATTCGCGCGCTCAAAGCTTCCTCAGTCGTCAGCCCTTCAGAAGAGTATGGTGATCCTTCTTCTTGGTTCAACTTCAGCAGTACATCCCGAGAGGAATCGACCAAGAAGCTGGCGGAACAAGAGAACGAGTATGATCTTCTGATCATCGGAGGAGGGGCCACCGGGGCAGGAACAGCTTTGGACGCTGCGAGCCGGGGACTGAAGGTCGCAATGGTGGAGAGGGACGATTTCAGCAGTGGGACGAGCTCAAAGAGCACAAAACTAGTGCACGGAGGAGTGCGATATCTTCAGAAAGCCGTTTTTGAACTCGATTACGAGCAGTACAAGCTTGTCCGAGAGGCTTTGCATGAGCGCAAAACGTTCCTCCACATCGCACCTTATCTCAGTCACCAGCTGCCAATCATGCTCCCCATCTACAAGTACGTCTATTGATTGACAATGTGCACGCCAGCTCAGCTGATGCCGCTGAAGATGGTGGGGCGTGCCGTACTACTGGTCTGGTTGCAAGATGTACGACATACTCGCTGGGAAGGAGAACATGCAGTCATCCTATTTTCTTTCAAAATCACGAGCTTTGGAGCAGTTTCCTATGTTAAAGAAGGATAGCTTGGTGGGAGCTTTGGTTTATTATGATGGTACGGCTGTCCTCTAACTTGAGTTATTCAACTAATCCAACTTCATCTAGGTCAACATAACGACTCTCGCATGAATATGGCTCTCGTTTCGACTGCTATCCACCATGGCGCCGTAGCCGTCAATCACTGCGAAGTCGTCCAGCTGCACAAGAAACCCAATGAAGTGGGCGAGCTTAAATTATGTGGCGCTCGAGTGAGGGATGTGTTTACAGGCGAAGAATGGGATGTCAAAGCAAAAGTGAGTACGAATCCGCATCACATCGCCCACTCATGAGTTGATAGGGTATCATCAATGCGACTGGACCGTTTTCAGACGGCGTCCGAAAGATGGATGACCCGTCCTGCATGGAGATTGTTGCTCCCTCGAGCGGTGTTCACATCACTCTACCCAACTACTATTCCCCTGGGAAAATGGGTCTCTTGGATCCTTCGACCTCCGACGGACGCGTTATCTTCTTTCTGCCTTGGCTGGGGAACACAATCGCAGGCACGACGGATGCTCTGACGACTGTGGAACAACATCCTATACCTCAAGAGAAAGAGGTCGACTGGATCCTTGACGAGGTCAAACATTACCTCAGTCCCGATATCAAGGTCAGGAAAGGCGATATCCTCAGTGCTTGGAGCGGTATTCGACCTTTAGTTCGTGACCCAGACGCGAAAAATACAGAATCCTTGGTCAGAAACCATATGATCAACCTCTCACCATCAGGACTGCTCACAATCGCAGGAGGGAAGTGGACGACATACCGAGAGATGTCGGAGGAGACGGTGGATGCAGCACTCAAAGCCTTCAAGCTCGAGGCTCAGCGTTCCTGTCAGACGAAGGAGATCCAACTGCTAGGATCACATGGATGGTCGAAGCTGATGTATATCAAGCTTATTCAACAGTTCGGTCTCGAAACAGAAGTAGCCAAACATCTAGCTGACACCTATGGCGATCGAGCCTGGACGGTTTGCTCCATGGCCAATCCAACTGGAAAGCGATGGCCCGTCCATGGGACGAGGATAGATCCCAATTATCCCTTCCTTATCGAAGAAATCATCTACGCCGTTCGCAGGGAATTTGCCGCTACTGCCACTGACATCATTGCGCGTCGTACTCGCCTCTCCTTCCTGAACGTTCAAGCCGCGCTTGAAGCTCTGCCAACTGTGATCGAAGTCATGGCAGGCGAGCTTGGATGGGACAAGAAGCGCCAACGTAAGGAATTCGAAGATTCTCGCGATTTCTTACAATCCATGGGATTGCCGACCTCTCTCCAGAATGTAACTTACGATCAAGTCAAGTCGGGAAGCTGGAAGAAGACGGTCACTGAGCAGAACTTGAGCATCAGCAGAGCATTGTTCAGTCATGACGAGATGGAATATCTCGTCCGAAAGTTCAAGGACTTCGATGTGGATAACGATGGCCGAATTAGCACAAAGGATCTTGAAAAGGTGATGAGCCGCATGGGATTCACGGACTTGACGAAAGTAAGCGGTTATTACCCTTTCCACAATAGGTACTAATGGGCGGCATTAGGAAAAGCTGGAGAATATCATCAAGGAGGTTGCTGGTCGAAGTGAAGGCACTCTTCAGTTCAAAGAGTAAGCCGTATCTCGTTGGAGAGTATGCTTCTAACGAAATCGCTTAGCTTCTTGGATATTGCTGCTGGAGTGAAGGAAGTGCATCTTCACAGCGCGTTCTCACGCCTTATGAAGGACTACAAAACAGATGATTCGACACCGGACCCAAGCTCGGATGAGAAGGACAAGAAGCAGCAGTGGTTTGGAAAGCGGATTCCTGTCGAGCGAAGCGGTGGAGGAACTTAATTGACAATCGGAGCTCAAAACCGCCACTTCAATCAGAATGTTGAAAAATGCAGCAGTTTGGTGAGAAGTGAAGCCGATTCTATGTTTTGTTAGCACGTTAAATTTATGCTAAGTACACTTGTACTAATAGACAACTCAGACAGTAAACCATGAACAGCAACACACAAGGCAAGCACTTCAAGCAGCAATATTTTGTATCCATTCCTCGCTAAGTTCCGACACACGTGTTGAATTGGAGGAACTTCGAAACTTTTCTAAACGTACGAAAGCCCTCTGTACCGTCTTCAATGTCTCTTGATATGTCCCTCCGACTTCGACAAACTTCACTAGATCATACCACCTCGACGGGCCCCCTATTTGAATTGAATCTTCGATTGAGCGCATCATGTATCCAAGCGTGCGCGATATGAGCATAAAAGAGAAAGAGCCCATGGGGAACAGGGGAGATGTATTGATATCAGAGGGAAAGGAGTCCGACAAGAGCAGCTGCAGTGCTTCTGGGAAGGTTGGCGGATGCTTGTACGTTGGACCACCGGCAGCCCAAGCTGTGGGGCAGACAGCGTTCCATAGATCGTCATGCGCGGGAAGGGTGAGGCTGAGCTCAGCGAGGGGAAGGAGAGGGGCCTGTTCGAAGCGCAGAGCGCACTCTAGGTCGCTAAGCCAGACGAGGAAAGCGGCGCGACGCCACGTTTCAACATCGATCCAGTTCTTCCAGCGTCGCTCCAAATCAGTGTTGGCGAATGTATAGAGAGGAGGGAGAAACTCGTTTTCTTGTTTCTTCACCATGGCTATTAGGCCCAATTGGCGCATCATCATGACCTAAACTGTTGTCAGCTTTCGGAATCTTACGCCGACAAGACCTACCGCGGAGCCGTGAAATGTATGACCCATCGACCTATGATGTGCCTCTCTGTGTCCAAATCCGACGAGTTGGTAGACCAACAATGCTTGCAGAGAAGCGAACTTGACAGCAAAACTCGTTCCTGGTGCCGAAAAGTCGCGCACCATATATATTCGCTTCTCAGTTAACATCTGATCACCGAACAAGCTGCCTTCTGGTGTCGCGGCCAATAATGCACCTGGTTTGTTGTTAGTTTTAGAGGGCCAAGCGTGAGGGAAATCGACGAACCCGCGACGGCGATTGCGTACGCTAAATGTGTGTCCATTTCTGCCATTCGCAGACTCGCTCCATGCGCCACAGGGATAGCAGGGAGGAAAGCGGTGACTGCGAGTTTTGCGTACTGTGAGAGGACGGGGAGGGCAGGGATGGACCATTGATGGAAGGCGTAAGCTGTTGGCATGACATAAGTAAGGAAACAGAGCCAGAACGACAAACTCGCCTTTGAGAAACTGTCGAACAGGGTCAATAAACATTCATGGGACACGAGAAAGCAAACACACCTTTTCTGGAGGAATGTAATATTTGCTTGTAACATTGGAGTCGATCCCTACATATGCACTATCTGGCATCATGCAAGGCTCCTTCATTCGAGATGGGGAGTCTGCCGCCTGTTCTTCTTGTTGCTGTTGCTCTTCCTCCACCTGTCCGCTCACCCACTGTTCCCAAGCAGCCAAAGTCTTCGCTCTTGCTGTCGATGGAGTAAAAGCCGCCAAAGCATTCATGTATTTCTCCGCCGCCTGCTTTTCTTTGTCCTCATCCGGATCATCACGGCTGAGATACAGGCCCGTCGAACTGAGGTTGAGCAGATCGGGGGTAAAATCCTCGGGTTGGAACCTCAGCGGACCACTTGGATTCCAATCTCGAACATTGAGGTGTTGATCTGAGCTCGCAGTCTCAGGTGAATCCTCTGGTGCTACGTCGAATTGTGCCAAAGCGGGATCGCCAGAGGGGTTGAGCAGTTTATCAATAAGGTCTGAGGCGAAGACTCCTCCAGGCTCAAGAGTCTCCGAGCTAGCGGTAGAAAGATTGGATGTTGAGGGTACATTTGTAGAAGTAAGGAGGCTCGTGGAATCGAATGAGTTAGGAATGAGGAAGTCGAGACTCGCGTAGAAATCGGCTGCTGTTGGAGACAACACTTGTGGGAGTCCTGAGTTACAGGATGTGCCACCCACAGTGTTTTCACCTTCCCGCTGGGTAGGGCTCTCCGAAGAGTCTTGATTGCCTCTCGGAGCATCCTTTGCAATTCGGCGCTTCTTTCGCACCTTGACGCTCCCGTCAGGATTCAACGTCGCCTTGCCTGGGCAGGTCTTCAAGTGCCTTTTGAGAAGATCAGAACGACTAAAGGCAGCCGATTGACATTGAGTACATTCGAAAGGGCGCTCATCCAAGTCTAGATAGTAACAATGAGATTGGACAGGATTCAGGTAAAGATGCATACGCTGCAAACGCCTATGCCTCTCCACAAACTCTTTCCGACTGTACGATTTCGAGCAACTACCAAGCCATTGGCCCTCCCCCCAATTCATGGGATAAGACACTTACTCTGGGCACTTAAACTCCTTTTTTGGTTTGACTTGTGCTGTACTATTAGACAACATCTCAACCCCCTTTCTAACTTTTGACACTTTTTTGAAACTTAATGCCCTTTCTGTGGGCAGAGAGGGGTGCCGAGACTCTGAAAGAAATCGAGTCGTGAGGTCGTCGTTGATGAGATCACCGAGTTCGGTTGTCGGTTCGAGGTCTTCATCAACGTGCGTCACTCCTTCGCTTAATCATTATCGCAATTGCATTCTTGAATGTTGCTTAATTTCACCAGTACAAAATTTGACGAGACTGGGCTAGATTGAAGCCCTCTAATTACTCTATTGTACAAATGGTGTTGAACAATTTGTCAAATTTTGTTGAAGGTGTGTTCTCCTGTTCTGCATCTTGTTGCCTTGAGTGTAAAACATGCTGGTGTCGTTGGCTTATTGAAGCGAAAGACATCCATTTGGAGCATTGTTCCGTTATTTTAGGCGTGTTCAAGTTCTGGGAGGTTCCGCCATTTGTTCAAGGTTACTGTATCCCATGGCGGACCGCCGAGGTCTTTACTCGCAGCATCTATCTCGCAATTGAGACCTTTTGTAATACAGAGAGGACTTTAGAATTGAGGGATTCATTGTGGAGATGAGAAGTGCAGTGTCCTCCTCATCCCTTCCCGATTCATCCACTTACAATCTGTCTACAATAATATTCTCTTCGCGACACGGTCAACAGTGGCAACGTTCCGAAGAAGTCAGCCTCGACGCGGGAGGTGGTTTTCCTTTTATTGAAGCTATTTTATATGTTATTGAACGGCTTGCGCTCACATTTTTCGACACCGAAAACCGGTGACTCTCTGATGAAGCACAGCATGAGCAGGATGTGAAATTTGCATGATAGGTATGCTCACCATGAAGGCAGAAAAACGACTTCACCACACCAAATTCGATGTAAACAGGTTCCCTTCAAATTTCCTTTAACACACTTCACTACCCCGATCTTAGTCCTACCAATGTTTTCAACAACGACCCGAAGGCATCTCCTAATATCGCTGCTGTCCCCAACTGGCAATCCAGTGTCATCGCCCAATTTTTTATAGGCTCAAATCCCTCGTCATCTTTGCCGAGATGCTCGCAATCGAACATGGTCGAAATCACTCTCAGCGACTCCCGCGCACGTTGGAACACTCGGCAAGGAAATGCAAGACCTGGTCGATGAAGATTTGAGGCAGGCACGGTTTCACCAAACGTGTTTGTTACGCCTGAAGCAAGCCAACCGCAACATAACTGAGGTGCTGTTGATCCAGCAGCTCTTCGTTTCCACGCACTATTCAGGCCCGTCCGGAAACTTGGAACGAACACACGCTCTTTTTCTTGCGACAATATCTCGTCAAGTTTCGAGACATTTGGTGTAACCTATTCGAATTTAACCTAGGCATTATTCAATTATCACCCGGGGAGCGATCTGGAATCGAAAGAGAATTGGACAATGTCAGCCTCAGCGATGGCTTTCGCGCGACTGGGACAAATCTTTGGTGATGGATGGAGGAGTAAAGGAATGGGAATACAAATAGGCACAATCGACTTTAGAGAAGAGAATATAAAAGCCTCTGCCAGATGCATGCCGAAGGAAAGATTTCTCGTGGGGAGCTTGAAAGGCTCTGACCCTCTGACCATTCCAAGATGGAGTATACTAGAGTTCAGCAGAAAGCTGCTGGTGAAGATTGTCGCCACGTGATTTCATGAAATGCTTGGATGTAACTAGCTTGTTTACCACTTTGAGAAAAGTTCGAATGTCACTCGGTAGTAAAACTGCACAAACTGCACTTCTCTAGCTTGTGTGACTCCTCATTTACAGTCTGACTCCTAAACGACGACTTAGCTGCGAGCTTGGGGCCGGCGCTTGCGGTTCTGTGAAGTTTTAACTATAAGAGCAAAGATGACGGCCTCTACTAAATTTGTGCGCCAGGTAGGTTTCGAGCCGTTCAAATTCCAACGATATTCTAATAGTCTGATGTAGGTCTGGGCTTCATTCCTAAAAACGAATGGGCATGATGCTACTTGTTTCCCTAACGTTGGTCTTCTGTCTGCTCAGAAAGGAACACGGAGCTGACATTCAAACGTACACAGCTTCAAATAATTTCTGCGAAGCCAGGCTACGTCAAAGCATCCCTCAAGGTAGAGCCTTACAATGGTGTGTCTCCGCTGTTCCCAATTGGCAGTTGTTGCGTGATAATCAAACACTCTGACCTTGGACTGTAGTCAATCGGCTCGGTGTAGGTTTCTCCTACAGCCGTTCGGATTCACCTCATATCTAAGCTCATGCTGTTAGACATTACACGGTGGACTCATAGGGAGTCTGGTGGATACCATGGGATCCTTGTCAGTGGCATCTAAAGGTCTTTTCATGACCGGCGTCTCCACGGACATCTCTACAACGTTTGGGCTCCCTTTTACTTTTCGGAGGGGATGATTCTGAAATTGTTAGCAGGTATCTCAAAAGCTCAAAGCCAGGCGATACCATCATCTGTGAGACCTCCTTGCTAAACTTGGGGAAGACCATGGCCTTTACCCGGTTCGTCCTCAGGCAGTTTTCCGAATTAAGATCGCTCATCCAATCTGCTAGAACTGAGATCACTAACGATGGGAAGCTGGTAGCCTTCGGTGAGTGCCACGACTTTTCAAAGTGCCTGATGTTGAACGGAGCAAAGGTTCACACACGAAAGCAGTCAAGCCAGCATGGGGTCATCCGAAAAATGTCACCTTCGATGAGACAGGTGACACCGTGTTGGAGGGCAAGATAGATGAAGACGTGGATTGATGTGAAGGAATTTCTTCATTTGAATGGTTACGTTGCATCCCTGAAATGAGCATAATGCATGACATTGCATCTATTCAGAAAGTGAACAACCTTCACGGACGCAGGTAGGAGGAATTCAAGTTCGAACATGAAAATAAACATGGTCCACGCCACAGTATCAAGTCATGAAAGCATCGGCGTAAACCAGAGCAAGTCAACTACGTAGTCATAGTTGTCAGCGCCTTTGGAGGGGACGGAAAGGTTTAAAGACCCACCAGGCAACCTAGCGAATGCAAGGATCCGTCCCTAGCCTCTTCTTCAGGTCATTCATGTCGTGAGAAATGCTATTCGCTTCACTTCTTCTTCTCATTACCTCATTGAACCCCACAATGCCCTCATGTCCGGCCCGTGCCCGTAAGCCCATTAGAACCGGGAAGCTTAAGTGACCCTACTTCTTCTTCTTCCACATCCAACAGTTTGTATCTCTTGCCGTCTTCAACCAGGACCTCAGGTCTTTCCGCTGGTCAATTTCTCCAGGATCAACCAACGAGATGTTTGGAAACTATGTTCCCAAAGGAAAGAACTACTTCGGTGGCGTACGGCCTGTTTCCCTCCACCTGAGATACACTCACCATCCTGACTTTGTAGAAACGAGGTGACACAGGGAGCGTGTTCTCCAAACACAATCTCAAAGGCGTGCCGGCCAGCAAGAATACACAATGCCAGAAATGCGAGCAGTATGGGCATTTCACTTATCAATGCAACAGTACTGCGTGAGTTCTCCTCTCCGCTCACATTCCATTGTGGACAGTGGTTGATGATCTTGCCAGGCAATACAAACCACGTCCTAGTCGAACCCAACAACTTTTGAACCCAAAGGTCGCAAAGACTACTCCGAGTGTCGAGCTTCCGGACGAGTTCAGAAACAAGTAAGTGTTTCTCAATGCAAAGGGTACGTTGGGTTGAAAGTACACTTTGTGTAGGACGGGAGTGGCGGACGAGATCCTGAAGGGGAAAGAAAAGGAACGGGAGGCACAGGAAAGTAAGAAACGAAAGAGGTGCGTCCTTGATTTGCAACTGCGTTCTTCGTCACTAATAACTAGTTTCTCACAGAGCTGATTTGTCCTCCTCCTCGTCCGACTCAGATTCCTCCGATTCCGATTCCGATTCCGATTCTGATGATTCTAGTGGATCCTCGAGCGATAGTGACAGTGACAGTGATTCCTCGGGCTCTCACTCTTCTTCCTCCGCCTCTCGTTCTAGAAGGGCAACTCGAAATCCTAGAAAGAGGCGTCGCAGTTCATCCTCTGCCAGTAGGCGGTCAAGATCGCCTTCTTAGTGGTGATGTGGTTTGAGTGTTGGAGTGTGGCAAGGCTCCTCAACTTTGAAGCTGTGGAATCCTGACATTTACCTTTGGTCTGATTTGTGTTGATGATACTGTGTAATTGCATCTTTGTCCCGTTCTCCTTGACACGCAGTTAAGAAATCAGATCCAACCTTCTGTAACCTCCTCCACTTTCAGGTTGTTTTCAAGTCAGCTCGGTTCAAAGAAGGGGAAGGTGGTGCAGAACAGTGTGCGAAGAAGCGTGCGCTGTGTTGTGGCTCGTCGCGGGAGCGTGTGGGAATGCTCAACTGGTACCAAGACAAAGTTTGGTAGCAATGAGCGCAGCGCCTTCGCCCGTCCAATAGCGCCCTCCTGCGCCAGAAAAAATTTCTCCACAACAAACTTGAACCAGAACGCGACGACTCCTTTTTATTCTTTTGTGATGGGCCGCCTGAATTTATCGGATTTGGAAGATGGAGATATTGAGCGAGACGACCTTCGGCGACAAGCAGCTGAAGCGGAGCGTCCCGACTCCTCAGATTCAGACCTTGACCTTGACGCACAGCTGCACAAGATCCGGTTTGGAGGAAATGCATCTTCCAATCCCACTCCCACTCCCACTGCGTCCACTTCCGATTCCGCTGGTGCTTCAGCAGCTTCAGCCTCGGCGTCACAAGTGGATGCCCCGACAGATATGCAGAAACGTCCTGGCCCAGGAAAGTGGTTGGAGGGAAACAAGATGCGTCCTTCCCGCCCTTTGAAGCGGCCGAAAGGAGTCATTCCTCCGCGGATGGAGACGGAGGAGGAGAGGAGGGAGGGAGAGGAGGGAGAGGTCGAAAAGTTTAGGAGCGATATGAAGGCCGCTGCGGAGGCTGGCAGATTGAAGAGCTCAAACATGGCGATGGATGTTGTGAGCGAGGGAGTGGGCAGGAGCGTGAATGCGGGGATTGATGATTTTGTGCCGGAAGAAGAGAGCGACGATGATGCGACGAAGGAAGGTTAATGTGTCTTTGTACCGTTTGGTAACGGTGAGCATTCTCTTCTATTTCTTCCATACAAATGGTGTGGTGGTGGGTCGCGAATGATGAACTTGGATATCAAAGTGGAATCTCGTTTGTCTGATTGATATTTGACGATAATGTATCCATAAAAATTCTTCTGATGCGCACCTACCACCACGACCAGAGGGAAAAAGGAATGGTGCTGATGCTGACGGTTTTTTTTTACACAGTGTTCCCATACCACTTCAGCAACAAAGGATGTACTAGTAGTTGCCTGTCATTAACTCACTTGTGATTTCTGTACCACCGAAAATGTATTTCTAGGGAAACACAATTAATTCAAATACCTTGCCTACACAGTGATCCGTGAACATTCCATCGCCTGTCGCTCTGAAACCTCAAGCCTTCTTTATGCCTCTACTTCTACTACGCTTCAACTCCAACTATTTAAATCCCGCTCTATGTCCGCTTCCGCTTTGATTTTCCAAATGCGGACTACTCACCCGCCTCCGACTACATTTTCGGCCCGTCCCGACAGAACCGAAAGAACACCGACAACAACTTTTGTATAGCTGAGCGGGGGTTTAAGACTGATTAGAAAGGCATACGCATTGTACGGTGAAATTAAGTGGGTGTACGTTGTATCAGCGTTATATTATTAGCGAGACGTCTTTAAAGTCTTTACGCGGTGCGTTTTCTTCATCACTGGTGCAAGGGTCGAGCGGTTGAGGCATAAGTGAGCGTAGAATCTTTATTGCGAAAAAAAAAAAAAAAAAGTGGTGGTGGGTCGCGAATGATGAACTTGGATATCAAAGTGGAATCTCGTTTGTCTGATTGATATTTGACGATAATGTATCCATCAAAAATTCTTCTGATGTTACCCACTACCACGACAAAAACGAATGGTGCTGATGCTGACGGTTTTTTTACACAGTGTTCCCATACCAGTTCAGCAACAAAGGATGTACTCGTAGTTCTATCATTAACTCACTTGTGATTTCTGTACCACCGAAAATGTATTTCTAGGGAAACACAATTAATTCAAAGACCTTGCCTACACAGTGATCCGTGAACATTCCATCGCCCGTCGCTTTGAAAGCTCAAGCCTTCTTTATGCCCATACTTCTACGCTTCAATCAGGGCCGACTATTTAAATCCCGCTCTATGTCCGTTTCCGCTTTGGTTTTCCAAATGCGGACTACTTACCCGCCTCCGACTACATTTATCGGCCCGCCCCGACAGAACCGACAGAACACCAACTTTTTGTTTCGCTTTGCAGGGGTTTAAGACTGATTAGAAAGGCATACGCATTGTACGGTGGGATTAAGTGGGTGTATTTTATATCAGCGTTATATTATTAGCGAGACGTCTTTAAGGTCTTTAAACCGTGCGTTTTCTTCATCACGAATGCGAGGGTCGAGCGGTTGAGGCATAAGTGAGCGTAGAATCTTCATTGCGATTGCAGACATGCTTCAATCTTCCCGCACTGGGTTGCGCTCTGCCACGTGCACTGCCAACCCGCCCATCCCAGTCGTCCTCCGTCCCAAACGGCGCAACATCTCACGCTCCTCCACACTGCTCACTCCTGACCTTCTCCCTTCTGCGCCTCTCTCCGACGTATCCCACGCGCCGCCTCCAATCATAATGTCTACGCCACAGACGGTGCGTGTCTTTTGGTTGGAGCCTTGTTCTGTCAAAGTCTAAGGTGGATGTAGAGCCTCCGCCCACATAGAAGGCAAACGAGGGTCCTGCCACCGCTCGCGCGGAAGAACCTGCTTACCAAGAGCGACTTGAGGGATTTTGCCTTCTCGAAAACACGGCCTCTCGAATCTTTCATCCTTCAGTCGACGACCAGTGTCGGAAGCACGAGCGCACGCCGTGAGGAAGCTTTTGCTTCTCTTGTACAGTCCTCCTCAGAGCGTAGCTCCCCGTCGCAGAGAACTCCACCCAATCATCTTCGACGCACTGGCGACAACACAGGCCTCCGTTCAACTCATGCATCACCGACATCCAACCCGATCGGGACGAGTTCTACATCTTTTCCTCCGCGCGGGGTTTCAACCTACGGAGATTCGCATTCCAAGAATTCACTCTCAGGCTTGAATGTTGGCGGATCTTCGAGTTTGTCTCCGTCGGCGGAGCAAGGGCCACGGTCCGATGACGCACTTATTTCAAGTAACGATATTCCAACAACAAGATCTTTTAAAGACTACTGGAAGAATCGTCTGCAGGTCAACAGATATGAGGACGCCTTTGCTTCCCTGTCTCAATCGACGCCCAAACTCTCCAAGCCATCGCAAACTGAGTGCCCACCAATCATCCTAACTTCTGGCCCTGGATCGAGGACATCCTCGCGGCCGCCACTGAGGTCCTCTTCGAGTCGCACCGACATTCCACCACGACTCTTGAAAGAGGAGCCGAAAGTTGGTGGCTTCGAGAATCCTGTTCATACCAACGAAGATAGTCAGCGAGCAGAACGACAGAAAGAGGCCCTTGCTACGATCGTCAAGTCGGCGGTCAAACGACCACGGCCGTCTCCCTTAGTTCCCCCCCCTACTACCTCAACGTCGTCCCTCCCATCGAAGTTGCCCATCTCGAATCCCTCAACCAACTCGGACTCTCTCACTCCTCCGTCAATACCGCTCCCTCATTCTGACCCTGAAGCAGGGGAAGGAGAAGTCGCCTTCGTTTATCGACCTCCATCACGTTCCCAATCTTCACGGTTCGTCGACACTCGTCCGAAAACAACAAAAGAATTTCAGGACGCTCTGAAAGCGATAGAATCCAGCTCGCACGCATCGACTTTCGATCCTTCCGACCGACTCTACCGAGACCTTCGCAAATACCTCCAGAACTACGTCACGCACCTACTCGACGGCGGATACGCTCGAGAAGCCGTCGACATCGACGCCACATTCTTCGGTCCCATCTCCTCTTCCTCGCCCGCCTTCCCCAACATACGGTTGAAGCGCGACCCCGCGTTTTGGGCGACGGCCTTGAAAGCTTTGTGCGAAGCGAACTCTCCAGAATACAAGAGACGACATTTCCCTTCCGAACTGTCCAATAGGGAAATCGCGCTCCCCATATCGTTTCCGGAGTTCGAAATGGCCTTGAGACGTGTGGCGGCGGATGGGGTGATCACGAACGAATGGTTCCTCAAGTTCTTGATGGCCACCATCAAATCGATCATCTCCGAGATCCAGCGCGTCGTATACTCTCCGGCCCCGAGCGAGGTGAGAGAGCTGGTGAGGGAGGAACAGCTGACGCCTTACGAGGAACTTTTGAATAACCTCCAGAACCGTTTTTCGGAGGTCAAGAGGAAGGTTCATGAACATCGACGGGTGAGACAACATAAATCCTGGTTGCGCTCCTTTTCTAAGGCACAGTTTGAGCGCAAAGCATTGCCTTGGGACAAAACGGTACGCCGAACAACGTCTCGTCCAGAGCGACCTGTGACAACGTAGATTCCAATGAAGCGGATGGAACATTGTGCGCTGGTATTGGGGAAGGGAAAGTCACTACTCTCAACCGCATTCTGGATTGCCTTGAGCAAATGGAACAACGATCTCGAGACTTACTTCGCAAAGCTGCCGATGTCGATGTCGTGGACAAGGTAATCGCCATCGCCATCAAGGACGATAGGAGTGGGAGGGCAATTATCTTGAGACTCAGAGGGATTCAATCTCTCTTAAGCTTATCAATGTAGCGCATATAATACTGCCTCAATACTATTGACATCTCTCCAACATAATATCTGCATATATTTCGCTTCTCTGAGTGAGTTTGTTTCATTTGCCTCCCATTGTTTGCATGTGATTGTACCGCATTCTTCAGTTCGAAAATTTTGTTATCTCGCAGTCCAGAGAAAACCTCTCCCCTCTCCCGTGGAATAGACATCAATGTCAGAAATGGAAGGAGAAGAGTTGGATATACTGCCTGCACGAGCTACGAAAGTCTCGAAGCGTCAACGGAAGGCTGATGAGCTCAAGGAGAGGAAGGAAAAGAAGGAGATGTCCAAGAAGAGGAAGCGGAAACTGGAGAAGTATATAGACTCGAAGCTCAAGAAGGAGGAGCGTAAAGAGTTGCTCGGAAAGCTCGCGTAAGTGTTCTTTTGATTTGATGGCGGGTTTTTGTGGTTCAGTACGATCGAAGCGACACTGGCATGTTTATATGATCCTCTATACTCAAAGCAGCCACAGGGTCTAATATTCTTGAGTGGATATTCGTTCTTCGATATAGTATTTGTCTATTTACTTGTCAGCTACAGCCCACTCACGTTGACTGACGAGGTGGCTTTCTGCGTATTTAGAACTTCATCTTTGGATCCCACTTCGAAGGAATCACTTTCCTTGATCTCAAGTGCGACCTTGGGCTCACGCAAACTTCTCACAAATGCTCAACGGTTAAACGACATCGATCAAAAAAAGCAGACCGTCCGGGATGAACGAAGAGCGAGGAAGAGACGAAAACTGAATCATGAAGGAGAGGGAGATGACGAGAGCGAAGATGAAGAAATGAAGGTCAATGAGGATGGGACAAATAAACTTCAGCTAGGAAAGGATACGGTAGAGGTGAAACCTACTGCTTTTGGAGGAGCTTTGAAAGACGGCGTAAAACCTGTCATTGTAGTTCGGACTCGACAGAAGGTTTGTGATGCATCTTCTTTTGGAGTGAGAGTTGATGGAAGCACTAGAGACAACCCGTCCAACCTCCGTCTGAGGAATCTTCCTTTGATTCATCAGCATCTTCAAATGATTCCCCTTCACCCGACTCCTCCGATGCAGAGGCAGACTTGCCCATACCTCACAAAACCTCCGAATTGTCGCATGCTAAAGGTTCCTTTCGCGAATGGGCCGAACAACAAGTGCGCAACATGACCTCGACCAACGACGCGACGACCACGACAGGAGAAACGCTGTCAGTTCCCCAGTTCCAATCACGACCGGAAGGCATGACGTTTTACCACGAGACTCTGCCATCCATCATCAAAGGTCCTTTAGGAGAAGAAATAATTGTACCTCACGACGAGCTTCCTCAACAGAATTTCACCCCTATCCTACTATCTCGCCCACCAGATCTGCCTAAGCTACCCATTGAGGAACTCGAGCACGAGATCATGTCCACGATTCGTTCCAACGTAACGACAGTGATTGTAGGGGAGACAGGGTGTGGAAAGACGACGCGTCTCCCTTCAATGCTCTATGAGTACGGATGGGGAAACCCCTCAAGCGAGAACCCAGGAATCATCGGCGTCACACAGCCGAGGAGAGTTGCCGCTATGTCCCTGGCTCAGCGAGTGGCATGGGAGATGGGACTGAAGAGTCCTGAAATCGCGTATTCTGTGCGATATGATACAAAAGCAAGCAAGGCCACCAAGGTTCAGTTTATGACCGACGGCGTTCTTCTGCGAGAATTAGGGGACGATTTTCTGCTCAAGCGGTACAGTGCGATTGTGGTGGATGAGGCCCACGAGAGAAGCGTTAACACGGACGTTCTTCTCGGCGTGTTGGGGCGTGTTGCTAAATTGCGAGAAAAGCAATGGCGGAAGGAGTTAGAGAAAGGCGACAACGCAGATCTCAAGAACATTTATCCCCTTCGGCTTGTCATCATGTCCGCAACTCTACGACTGGCTGATTTTCTTGAGAACAAGCATCTCTTCCCTATCAGGCCGCCGTGCGTCGAGATCCCAGGAAGGGCGCATCCTGTCACAAACCACTATTCCAAGAAGACGTCTCCAGACTATGTTCAAGACGTCTACAACAAGGTGTGCAAGATTCACGTTAAGCTGCCGCCAGGAGGAGTGCTTGCCTTTTTGACGGGAAAGGACGAAATCAACTCTGTTTGCAGGAAGTTGGAAAAGAGGTTTGGTGTTAAAGCTTTTGAGCGAAGAAAGAAGGAGAGAGAGATGGCGAGAAAGCGCCCTCGGGAGGACAAGGAGGAGGAGAAAGAAGATGAGGTACTAAACGGATTATTGGCCAATGAAGTCTTGGAAGCGGAGAACGTTGATCTTGGTCTAGGAAGGATGGATCATTTCGATGCAGATGTTGATGAGAATGCCGAACTTGAGCCACAAGAGCTGGATTTGGATGAGGACGAGGACGAGGATCAGCTCATAGGCCTGGAGGATGAGTCTCAAGGTGCATTCCCAACCTTGCATAAGTAAACCTCCTGACTGGGGCCCAGAGCCTATGTATATTCTTCCCCTCTACGCACTGCTTCCACCGGAGAAACAGCTACAAATATTCTCTCCGCCACCACCTGGTACCAGGCTCGTGGTCATCGCCACGAATGTCGCCGAAACATCTCTTACTATCCCTAACATTCGATACGTCGTCGACTCGGGACGTGTGAAGGAACGGCACTTTGATCCTATCAGTGGTATACAATCGTTTCAAGTCTCCTGGATCTCGAAAGCTGCAGCGGCGCAAAGAGCAGGGCGAGCAGGACGAACGGGACCAGGACATTGTTATCGCAGCTATTCGTCAGCAGTCTTCGACCAGTTCTTTGCTGAGCACTCACAGCCAGAGATACTGCGCATGCCTATTGAAGGCATTGTTATGCAGATGAAGAGTATGAACATCGACAACGTCGCTAACTTCCCATTTCCCACTCCGCCAGATCGGACACGTCTTCAGCAAGCTGAGGAGCTCCTCACGCACTTGGGAGCTATCACTCAGACACCCTCTAATAACAAGAGACCTAGCGTCATAACCGATCTTGGAAGAGCCATGGCCGCCTTTCCTCTCAATCCTAGGTACTCCAAAATGCTCGTCACTGGTCAACAACACGGATGCTTGCCGTATGTCATCTGTATGGTGGCTGGATTGAGCGTTGGCGATCCATTTGTTCGAGATTCCGACGCTGGAGAGCAAAATGTGGAAGTAGAAGAGAGAGCAGAAGCTCAGCACATCAAGAGCGAGGACCTTAAGAGAAGGGAGGCAGAAAAGTCAAAACGCAAAGCATATTTCGAAGCTCAACAGGTTAGTGGCTGCGAAGGTCGAGTCATTCATGTTAACAATGGTGTAGACGTTTTCTTCTCTTGGAGGAGGTGTTAGCGACGTGTTCAAGATTCTGGCAGTCGTTGGGGCTTACGAGTATGATGGAGGCAGCTCCACATTTTGTACAAAGAATTTCGTCATGCCAAAGGTAACCTCTCGTCTTTGTTTATGGCACATGGGATGACCAAATACCAGGCAATGGAAGAGATTCACAAACTTCGAGGGCAACTCACGCGAATCGTCGCAGGAATGTATCCCAAAATGCTGTCAATTTTCGAGGCAAAGCTAAAGCCTCCGTCTGAACTTCAGGTATTGCAAGAGTTCCATTCTTAATCGTCAAGCTCACTGTGCTGGATAGCTCAAAGTCCTGCGCCAGCTTATTACTGCCTCCTTTGTCGACAGCGTTGCGATTCGACTAGATCTTCTGGACAAAGTTCCTCAGGCTAACCAACAGCGTCTCGTACCTTATCGAGCCCTCGGAGTCGATGAGGACGTGTTCATCCACCACACGTCTGTGCTCTCCCACTCACCTCCCGATTTCCTGGTTTATCAAGAGCTCTTTCGGTCTTCTCGTGTTTGGTTGAAACGTGAGAATATGTTTCTGTATTGCACACCATTTATTGATGGCGTTACAGATAACACGAAAATTAATGCAGCCTGGTTGCCCATCCTCGGCAAATCCTTGTGCACCTTCTCGAAACCAGTAGAAGATCCGCTGGTAACTGCAAAGTACCTTAAGGGCTCAACAAGCAAAGATCCCAACGAGCGCGACTGCATGGTGATCCCCAAATTCGGACCAGGTCTCGGTGTCGAACTCCCCCTTGTCAAAGTGAAGCAAAAGCGAGTGGGCAACAAGTGGGTCTTTGTCTGAAGGATTAGGCGGTATTGGAGAAGGAGATTCTGCGCATGCGATTGAGCGCCATGCAGACCTCGATCCCTCTGCAATACGCTGCCGTTCCATGACTGTACGAATTGGTTGGCGTTACACCATCCAACCCATCGCTTGCCACTTTATCATCGTACAGCTGAACAAGATCCCGCATGCTCAACTGCCGGTTCATGCTCAAGAACCAGGAGAAGGCGTCCACGATGTTTCGGGTCTGGGAAGGAGAAACCAACTGCTCTAAACCTGCCAGGTCCAGCAGTTCGTTCCCCATCTGAACGCCTCTGAGGCTCTTCACGGCTGTCTTCTCAGAGAGGATCTGAGCATCCACAACTGGGAACCGCTGCTTTACTGTGCCAAAGGTGGAATCTGCAAGCATGTTAGCGCTGATGTTGATTCAAAGGTGGGAAGAGTGAATCGCACGTTCTTCGAGCAAATTCGACGATGGTTCCTCCTGAGATATCTTCCGTGCCAGCTCCGTCTCATCCCTGAACCCTAATTTAGCCATCTGTACCTGAGAGCGAAAGTCACAACCCACAATACTTCGTAGTTCTTCATGACAAGGCAAAGATCGGCGACGTCCATATAATCCCCACAACCTCCAATGACAAGAACGCAGCTCACTCCATGCTCCTTGAACAATGCTCGGACCTTTCACAACGAAGCGTCATAACTCTGATCCAGAACAGAGAAGCTAGCAGAACATACCTTGAAAATGAGCGCCACGATGGGTTCTACAATTCGATAAACGGAGTGAGGGAACAGATGTAGGGAAAGATACCAGCATCTGAAGATATTAATTTCTGCATTCGACGATCACCTATCCATCAGAATAAAGTCAAATTATCTTTCAGGTCTAAGGAGGTGGGACGAACGAATCAAAAAGTTAGTAGCCGCCGTGTCCTCATCCAAGCAAATACACGTTGCACCAACCTCGATACCTGCATTTCCTCGTCGCATCAGCTCCCTCCTGGATCCTGCAACGAATGCCCACACCTTCGATCACAGAGGCGCTCATAGAAGTCGAGCCTGAAGCATCCTCGGTCGAGAAGTTTTCGGTGACCGTTCCGCCAGGTAGGTGGCGTATGAAAGGGGATATGTCAACCGTATGAATCATCCTCCCGTCTTCCACCTTGACGTGTACAGTGTTTGGATCGGTGACCACCAGCTCCCTTCCGTCCCCTGGTATATGGTTGTAGATTCCCGTGCTGATGGCTGACAGCAAAGTCGACTTCCCCTATAGGCGCCAATCACATCGAATCCATCGAACTGATGATGGAAAGCAAAGAGTGCCTACGTGGAATCCACCACCTGCAATCATCGTGACACCTTTCTTGATGCCCATCCCTTGGACTGTCCCGCGGTGGGGAAGAACGAGCGTGAGCTGGAGAGAAGGGGGGGATTTGAAGGGCATGAGGGATGGGGAGGACATGGGTTGGTCTGAATTGCCCGCTTTGCGAGGGAGGATGGAACCATTGGCTATGAAGCACACTAAACCTGCAACCGATAGTCAAAACACAAAGGGGGGGTATGTATATTAGGAAGGAGGGCACGGACCTTGTCGCACGGTTTCAGAACGTAGGACTTCTTGGTCCTCTATGGCGTCAACAAATGCTTCCACGCTTCTTTGGTCTTGATTCTCCCAAGCGATGGCCGCCACGAGGCTGGGGACTCTATCCTTGAAGAGTGCCGCTTCAAGCAGGCAAAGACTATGTTAGCCATTCGACGGAGAAGATGCCCAGAAGTAGAACGGAGCGTACCTGCTTCCCTTCCCAAAATGCTCCGTCCTGCGGCAGGTAGGTTGATTGTGCACCTGATCACTACGTGTCCTCTTTCTAGGTCGATCGTGCACGCCGTCCTCTCCAGCACCTGTTGACCGGGAACGTCGACACCTACGTCACCTCCTTTCTTGCCTCCCCATCCTCCGCCGCCGTGAGAAGAAGATTGATGGCTCTGATTCCACCCCTCTGAAGTACAGGTGCCATGAAAAACGCGGAGGATGTAGTCCTGTAAAGCGATGCGTCGCACCCGGACTTGGTAGAGCGAAGCGGGGTAAGCGTTCGGTATTAAGATTGTGAATTTTGATGGCGGAGCATAAGGGTCTTCAGAGCTCCGCTGTCAGCAAGGAATTATCGAATATTTGGTGCCAACACACCCGACTGTGCCCGAACGAAGGAAAGGATGTAGTTTGGGTCAGCGAATGCCCAGTCCCCTAGAGAATCCTGGAGTTTAAGGCCAGTCGAAGGCGAGAGAGAGCAGCGGACCGTGCAAATCCTTATATGAGCCGTACGGCCTCCCATCCTTTTCCTGTAACTGCCTCACAAAATCACTATCCACGGTCATCATCAACTCCGTCGCCTCTACCGTAAATTGAAACGTACCTCCCCGTCCCTCTCTGTTGGACCACAATATCCCCTAAATATCATTCCAGTAATACAATAAGCAGACCTTCATATCATTTTCACAAAATTAAAAAGGGAAACAAGGACACACCTATACGAGCGCGCTTTGGTATTGGTCCTCCACTCTCCTGCCCTCGATCTTCATGGTGACTTCGATTTTGATTTCGATCTTGACCTTGAAAGTGGTTGCCATGCCCTTCTCCTACTCCGCCTCTATCTCTACCTCTACCTCGTCCGCCACCGCCATAAAGAGCTCTGTAGTATGCTCCTCTACCTGTTGCGGAATTATAAATATTCAGCGTAGCAAGCGGAAGGACCTGCCTGACATGCAAAGCGTTGCTGTTAGTAGATGATCGCAGTCCAATGTAGAACTATGTGATGACAACCCTCCTGCTAGACAGTAACGGATGATCAACTGCAGTGCTGCTTCTGCTTCAGAATACTCAGTGGAAGACTGGGGGACTTACCACCAGAATCACGTGCGAACATCATGGGAGAAACCCGAATCCAGAATCCACTTAAAATTTGGGAGAAACATCACGGAAAAACATAGCAACGATGTCGCACTCCATTACCTCATCTGACCTCAGATCCATCCACGACTTTGCCATCTCCCTTGCCAGGCAAGCAGGTGCCATCATCAAATCAGCATCCGATAGTCGACTACGATCGGGTGGAGAGGGAGAGGGCAGCGCATTCGAGGATAAGAAGAACAGAGTGGACTTGGTCACTGAGACGGACCAGGCCGTTGAGAGGTTCGTGCTGGAGAAGATTGGGGAGAAGTATCCGGATCACAAGTGTGTTTCTCAGTTGTTGTTGGTCGCTTTTTGACTTATGGATATCTTACTTTTATTTACTACAAGGAGGATGCTGAATCTATAAAATTAATGCAGGTTCATAGGAGAAGAATCCTACGCTTCCGGTTCACGCCCGTCGTTCACAGATGACCCGACGTGGATCGTCGATCCAATCGGTCTGTATCTCCTCTCTTCCTTCCCGCTCAACTGATGATTTCTGGTGAGGAAGACGGGACGACTAACTTCATTCATGGTTTCGACTTCGTCTGCATCTCCATCGGATTCACCCTCAACCGGGTCCCAACGATCGGGTTCGTGCCCCATCACAACTTGAGCCGATTATGTTTCTAAGATGCGTGACGGAACAGTGTGATATACAACCCCTTCCAAGACAAGCTCTACTCCGCCCTCAAGGGTCACGGAGCCTTCCTCCATCGTGGCACTGCAAGTGAACTGAAAAACCAACCCCCGCCACGCCGTCTTCCACTGTCTCACCCTTCGCCTCCTCCCATCTTAAACGGCTTAAAGGACGGTCTCGTCGCCGTGGAATGGGGTAGCGATCGAACAAAAGATGTGAGCCCTTCCTCCCACTCCTCTGTCCTCCTCCATTCCTTCGTTAGAGTGGGCGAGCAAGATTACAAAGCAGTTGGACTTACCATCGAACTTATAACAGGTGATGGACAAAAAATCACTTTCATTTGTTCGACTCGCCGGAGACCCCGATGACATCCCTAAAGGCGTCATGGCACACTCCCTCCGATCTGTGGGCAGCGCAGCCATAAACTATTCCTACGTAGCGTGAGTCTGCACCGTGCCAGCCCAAGAACAAGAGCCGATGATACTCAATTTTTGGGATAGTGAGGGAACACTCGATTGTTATTGGGAAATCGGCTGTTTCAGCTGGGACGTCTGCGCGGGCATCCTCATCGCTCGTGAGGCTGGAGGATCGGTTTATGGAAGGGGCGGGAAGAGGTGGGAAGAGGATGATCTGATGGGGAGACACTTCTTTGTAGTCCGGGGCATGGGAGAGGGCGAAGAAGGCGAGAAGGCGAAAGACAAGATTGCCCAGGAGTGGTTCGCGACCGTCGAGGAGTGGGAGGCTTAGATTATTCCTAAGCGCTAAAATTTGTCGATTCGTGTACACTTGTAGAGTTGATGTGATGATAAACATGTTCCATATCCAGACTATATTCATATCCATGATACTACAACTTTGAGGGAACCTTCGAAGATTTTAGGGAAAGGAAGTAGCAAAACAAAGGATGATGTTAGTTGTCAATAACACAGTGCTTCGTCGAGGCATCAGAAGACTCAGAGGTCGATCGATCAGTCTGAAAGTCGAAACCAGCAAACATTTGAGAAAGGAGAAGGGATAAGCAAGGACTGACGTTTAAATTGTTGTATCTGGGAGAAAAAAAACAAAATAAAGGATATAAGTTCGAAATTAAGGGTTGACTTGAATTGTTCATAAAGGGCAGGCACCGACTTGGATTACGGATTGTGGGAGTCGACGATAGTTAGATGTCTTGATTGCATGCAACAATACACTGAAAACTTGGCATGGCGCGGCATGGCTGATTGTTTCGACAAGCTGGATGATCAAGATGAAGAGAAATAATAAAGAGAAATGGATGTCGCCGAAGAGGGATATCGTTTCCGTGTTTATGTTCGTAGAGACTGAGACTTTCGGTGAACATCCAATCTACATCTCCAGACTTTCGCCTTTCTCAAGTTGAAATCCATGGACCCTCAGTCGATAGAGGCAGGTGACGTCCTTATTGCCATGATTGCTCATAACCTTCAGCACGACGACTCCGACGGGAATCTGCAACCTTTCGGCCAACGAGTTGGCAGGGAAGGTTTGAATGTGGTTCTTCGCATCAACGTCGTAACTTCCCGAAGCGAGGAGAATGTGATTCGGACTCTGAGGAACAGATCCTTCTGGCTCCTCAAACTCTGTGCCATCCTCGCCTCTCGCCAGCGCTTCCGCCCTCTTCTTATTCCTCTCAATCCGATCTTGTCGCAAACGTTCCACATCTTTCTTGTCCTCAATCACACCCCAAACTTCAAAGTTTCGAGGTGCGAGGCTCATGTCGTAGTTGACCTCTTTCGCCGCATGCTCAATTGTCACATCCGTGACCACGATCCGGCGGCTGAGAAGGACACCGAGATTGCCCTTCGATCCCTTGAAGGGCCAGCATGAACCAGGGGTGAGTTGGGGAGAGAGCGCGTGGACAGGTGAGAGACCGTAGATAATGCCACGACCGGTAGCTGATGCAATGATACGACGGAAGAAACCTTTAGGTCGAACAGAATATATTTCGGAAGTGAGCTCGGGTATGACTCTCCCTCCTGCGGAATAGAGCGCGTAGTCTGGCCGCGCAAGGGTATCCTTGGAGTATCGAAGGAGGGCTTCGTCGATGAGGGATTCGACCAGAGAGGCGATGTCGTCTCCTGTCTTCGTTGTATACCTGCTTTTTGGAGAAGCGGAGTCCTTGATGATTTGCTGAGTCTGAACTCGTGTTTTGTCCAAAATCTCCTGTCCTAGTTTGTTGAGGTTTTCATTGAACTTTTTGTCTGAATCCGTCTTCAAAGTCTGAATCTCCCTCTTCAAGATGTCCAAGAACGTCGCTCTCGAAACTACTACACCTGACCCAACCTTCTGCTGAACGTCGGCATCGATCCAAGTCTTCAGAGACGCCTCATTTGCCACCAGGAACTCTTGCCAAGTAGGCTGACGAACAGTGACGGTCGTCGTGGTGTCGCCTCCAGCACCAGCTGGGCGTTTGGCTAATTCAAGCTCCAAAGTGGTTTTGTCTACGAATGCGTCCCGAAGATGCATCCAGAAAGCAGGATTAATGTCAAGTCTTCCAGTCTTGGGATCCATTTGGACGGCGAGGCGAGCGGGAAGCTTCGACTCGATTGCGTCGATTGCGATTTGTGCGACCTTATCTGGAGAGTGTGAAGCAACTTCCTTCTTGAGGTCTTCAAGCTTTCCTTCTAAACCACTGAAATGCCTCTGATTCGTGGACTCGTGCGCATCAACCTTAGTTGCTAGACGATCCAATCCACGTTCGAGGGTCTTTAAGCGTGCAATGTCGTCTGCGTGAGCATCATTGAGCTGCTTGATTGATCCGAGAGTGCGCGGCCATTCTCCACTGATCGTATCGACGGTTTTAGCAGTAAGTCGTAGACTAGCAATGATATCTGCCTCCTCGTCCATCCTCTTCTTCCTCTCGTTAGCCATGTCCCGCTCGAGAGCCTTGAACTTGGAATCCACTTTGACATGTTCGGTCTCCGTTCGCCGGGAGAGATCACCAAGTGCGCGCTCGAGATGTGTTAATCGTTCGATACTCTCTGGCGGGAGGTTAGGTGGAGTGTACCCACGATGCTTTTGGAACATAGGTGGAAGCCAAACGCCAGAGCTACCAGTGTCATCGTCTCCACTTTACAACACTGTCAATTAAGCTTTGTCACAGTAGCTCAACAACTTACCTTAGAAGGGACGCAAACAAGACTAAAGAGAGCAGAGACAAGATGATGAAGGCAGACGTCCTTTCTCTGAACAATCTGACCAACCAATCCTTGATGCCGCCCAACTGACTGAAGATAGCAGATAGCACCCCGATGGTGTTCCTGATAGCGCCACCGAGAGCAACAGAGATCCGACTCGGTTCCTGTGGTTCCACCACATCCGAAGTTTCTGCAGTAGGTGGTGGGGGACGGGGAGCCTTCTGTTGTGTTGCTCGAACCTCTTCGGTCGTGACGGGTGTCACGGTCGCGACTTTAGCAGGTCCAAACTTGCGCTTCTTGAGTTCGTTCGACTCCCTTGCCACTCGTTGAGCTTCGGCAATCTTCTTTTGTTTCGCAACCTCCGCCTTCCTCTCCATCTCTTTCACCATCCTTTCCTCCTCCGCAAAATCATAGCTGCTCGAAGCTACACCGGAGAGAGACTGTTGACTCGCGTTCGTTAGATCCCGGATACGACCATTAGAGACGCTAGCTAGACTGGTATGGGCCTGTGGAGCTTTGATGCCTCTAAGGCTACTCGGTAGGATATTGCCCGACGAGGTAGACGTGAGGTTCTGCTGAGACAGGGATCTAGATTGCTCAGCCGAAGGCTCCACAGAGGCGGTAGTCGTAGAAGGTGAGCCAGGACGGAGGTAGAATGTGGCGGTCGAGTCCGCGTCCATCATGGTGACATCTTCCAGTTCATCCCCTTGTCCGGGAGCCCCTGACTTCCTCCTCCTTCTCCTCACGACTCTTCTCCCACTCTCATCGTATTCCTCCGATTCTTCAGTCTCCCCAGGTACATACGCCCCATCCTTGTCCTTCGTTCGACGAGTAGTCTTGCGCTTCTTGGCTACGAAACCATGAGATAGGTATACAAGCAACAAAAATGAGAAGATAAACGTACGTCCAATCTCCAATGACGCGTCAGGGCTCTCATCACCGATCCCGCCTAGATTCCTTCTCCCCCTTGTCAAAGCAATCCCGTCACCGCCTTCCTCATCACTTGCGGTTTCTTCCTCATCTCCAGCATTTTTCCTGCTCTTTCTTGTCTTCTTCACCACCGTGACTTGCTCCACTGTCGTCTCTCCCGGAACCCTGATGGTCCGTCTAGATCTGCTGAGAGCAATCCCTTCTCCTCCCTCTTCATCACTGCCAGTCTCCTCCTCTTCGCCTCCTCCATCATTCTTCTTCTTCAAGCTCCTCCTCTT
This sequence comes from Atractiella rhizophila, assembly GCA_021432655.1. NCBI lineage: Eukaryota > Fungi > Basidiomycota > Atractiellomycetes > Atractiellales > Hoehnelomycetaceae > Atractiella > Atractiella rhizophila. The sequence continues at coordinate 69,638 of MU271268.1, forward strand.
CTTCGCAGGTTGCGACACCTCCAGACTGTCCTCAGGTCTCCTAATCTCCCTGCGCCCACGAGTGAGAGCGATGCCTTCTCCGCCTTCTTCGTCCGAGTCAGAAGTAGCAGTCTCCTCTTCCTGGCCCTTCTTATTCGACTTTCGTCGCTGTTTCTTCTTAGGAGGTGGAGCCGTTCCGTCATCGACGAATTCGACAGACTTCTTAGGCCGCTTTCCACGAGTGGCACCGATACCTTCCCCTGCCGACGAATCGTCAGAGTTGGTTTCTCCTGGAACATGCCTATTATCACCCAATTCAGCTTGAACTGAAAGCCTAAAAATGAATTGAGGAGATTGACTAACTTGTAAGTAGGATCTAATTGGCTCTTTCTCTTCTTCCTCTTCCTCTTTCCCAACACATCAACAGGACTGCTGTCTTCCCCCTCAAAATGCGTCTCCTTCTGTCCCTCCGCCGCTGCCGCCTGTCCCCCTCCAACCGCAAACTGCCTCGCCTGCGCCTCCCTGAAGGCGGTTGCGATATTGATGCTCGTGTCTTTACTGGCTCCTTCCACCACCGGCGGCCTTGCAGCGAACTGCCGCGCTCCACCAGAATGAGGGGGAGCGGTTGCGACGCCGGTTGAGTTCACACGCTCCTTCAATCTCGCATACCTCACAGCTGCAGCTTCCGTCGCGCCACTGCGGAGCAGTCCACCTCCAGCACCGACCGACGATACGCTGGCGTCGTCTTGAAGATGGGCTTCCCCTTCTTTCTGCAAGGACGCTCTCGCCCTCTTCCTTCCTGAGCTCCCGCCCCCTATGCTATCACGATCTCCCATATCTCCTCCACCTCCACCGGAGGAGCGCGGTTTGGCGTTATTCGCTGCTCCGTACGCGTAGGATATGGGGATGCTATGCGTTTGAACACTCCTCCGCTCTCTCCCTTGAGATGTAGATAGGACTTCAGAGGCCGGACGAGGAGGAGATGGGGGTGGTAAAATCTGAGAGCGGCTTGAAGTGGGTTTTGACGGTGCCGTCTGTTCCATAGTCATACATGGTAAACTCAGACACGTGACACTAGAAGGTAAATAGAGAGAGAAGGACGCACGGGTGCAAGCGATTGTTGACCACCTTGTTGTTGAGATTGTTGTTGATTCGAATTCGATGTGTCTTTTTCTTTCGGGAGACCCTTGGAGAATGTGTTCAGTTGTCTCCTAGAGCCTTTGTTTGGACTTCCAGACGTGAACATGGTGTCTAAACAAGGTAAATCAGAAAGAGGTCAACAGTCCCTTGTTGGACACGAAGCGGCGTTGAAATGTTGAGAACAGCGCAAACTTCCATAACAAAGGAGGTGAAAGGTGCGCCATGCCATAAATGCAACCCAAATACCATTTAAAACAAGAAAAAAGGATCAAAAGACAAACCTCTGACACGAGAGACTGTGCAATGTTATTGTGATGTCCTTCACTCCAATCTCTTGGTTACTTCCTTCGCCTTCGCTCCTAAACGTGACAATCCTTTCCACACCAAAGCGCGAGGGTCACGCTAATTCGTTGTTTCTGTTGTGTTTCTCGCGAGTCGTGAGCTGGAGGATGAGTTGGTGATCGTCGTGTTTGAGAGTTGAAAAGCCCTTGTTGTCAACTTTCGGTTCCTTCAGGGCCGGCCGCGACAACAACACAGGAGTTGGGCACAGATGGAGAGCTTGTCATTTGGAGGGGACTGAAGTTGCTGGAGCCTTATGGTTGTTTATGGCGAGGAATTAATGTTCTGGCAAGTTAAGAGTGAGCAAATTAGGCTGAACCTGGGTACCATTTCCATCAAACTCCCTCGTACGGTGACATCAGCTGAACACCATTGGGCTTCTCGAGCTAGAGCATCTAGATCCCTCTTGAGTAGAAACATGAGAGATTTTTATTCTTTGCTTCGCTTGATATCTGAAAGCGATGGAGGGGACCTTTTTATTAGTCTCCCCCTAAAACAACCTGCTACTTCCCGCTTCCCACCGCTGAGAAGTTTGCGCGAGATAAAAGGGTTTATACCTCTTTCATTCCAAAGTACTAGAAAGTATAACATATCCAACACGTCAAAAATGTCTTCCTCAACACCTTTACCTGCGATTCCTATTGTTGTTTTGTGTATAATCATGATAGGAGAGTTCCTCTCAGCTTCCATCGCTCCGTTCCTCTACTTCATGATCGAATCTTTCTTTCCCCCTGATTACCCGAATCGTGAAGGCAAGGCTGGTCTCTGGACAGGAATCGTAGGTTTGTATTCGTCTTCCTCTCCGATCAAATCCAGTAAAGGTTCCTGAGCAAATTGCTTGTGGCAGCCTCCTCTTTCTTCCTAGGTCAATTTCTCACTTCTCTCCTCTGGTCGAGCGTTGCCACTACATATGGGAAGAAGACTGTTCTTATCCTGTCACTTCTCGGTAATACCATCACGCTCGTCCTATTTGGATTCTCGACATCTCTAACCCAAGCTTATTTCGTTCGTCTTGCCCAAGGAATGTTCAACGGTGCTATTGGAGTGGCCAGAGACGTTTTGACCGACATTACGGATTCTACGAACCAAGGTAAAGCTTATGCTGTAGTGGGATTCTGCTGGGGAATGGGTGGCATCTTGGGACCTATCATCGGAGGCCTGACGGAGCACCCTGTACGTTCCTTATTCTTTTCTTGTGAATCGCGTGATTGCATAATCAGTTACATGGATGTAGGCAAAGAGGTTCCCACTGTTCCATTCACACGTTCTGGTCCTCTTCACGATATATCCTTATTTACTACCCTGCCTCCTCGCCGCCCTTATAACTGGTGCAGGCTGCATTCTCTCCCTATTCCTCCCTTCCTCGCCCCGACTTCCTTCCCCGCCTAACTACGAATACGACGAATATGGTCACATCAAGATCTCAGAAACCGCGCAAATCCCATCTGCTCCACCTCATTCCATTGTACGGACCCTGTCCCTCTCTTCGTCGTCGACTCCTAGGACCACTTATTACGGTTCCATCCATCAAATCGCTAGTACTTCTTCGCCGCAGAAGCCCGGATTCAGCTTCGAGCGATTTCCCACAAGAGACAGTGGAAGACAAATTGTTTTCGATACCCCTAGAACGAAGGATCACACTTCCAGAGCTTCTTCCTTGGGAAGATATGAAACTATGGAGTCGGGAGGAGGTTCTGTGCTTTCTAGAGCCTCGAGAGACATATCTTCGCAGAGGAAGAAAACGAGGGATTCCAGTCGGTCCGTCAAGAGGCATAGGACTAGGGATACTGTTGCCAGCGTCGTGACTGAGGGCTCGGGACTAGCGGAAAGGTCCTTCCATTTCTCTCTCCATATTTATTGTTTCGAATAAATGATTTGATCTCAGGTATATACTTGCGAATGATATGAAGCTCTTCTCGATTACGGATTTGTTCGTCGCTGTCCAACAGCTCGACCTGGAAGGGACGGATGATGAGTCCCTTGCTTCAGGTGACGACGAATACGGTATAGCAGAGGACAATCTCTACGTCGATGGGTTTGGTGATGAATACGATGATGAAGGAAGGAGCTGGAGAGACTCGATCCTGTCTTACCCGTTTATCACATTCTCATCAGCGGCAACGGCTACAGCGGCTCAAAACAGACACTCAGGAAGCATGAGCCCCCCAGTTCGTAGGACGGGCGCGTTCAGGATTCCGAAAAGGCTCGGAACGGGGGAAGTATCCGATGTTGAGACATCTGTACAAGAGTCGAGGCGGCCTCTCCTAGCACCAGTCGAGAAAGAGTCCGTATGGAGGTCCATACCTTGGTATTTGGTTGGAAACTATGCGTTAGTCGCATTGCATGCTACGATTTTTGATCAGCTCTTCATGTAAGTATCCTTTGCAGTCCTGTGGCAGTTGCTCATAGGACGTCGGCTGAGGTCCTTGCTCCTGACACCAATCGCCGCCAATGGACTAGGAATAAACGCTGTTACCTTCGCACAATTGATTGCCTGTGTAGGCACTTCGTCTTCTTCCATCACTCAGTGGTACAGCTAAGGGGAAAATGCAGCTCTGTTTCTTGCAGATGGTATTCCAATTTGTTGTGGTATGCACCTCGTTGCTTCAATAGCACGAAGCAAAATAATTACGCTACCAGTATCCTGCTCTTGGACCTCCAACTGGACCACTCTCCTACACGTCGATGTTCCTCCTAGGTCTTACATTTTACCTACCGACCTACATTCTGGTGCCCTCTCTGCGTCATCTCCTGCAACCTACGGACAACCCATCTGAGTTTTTGCTTATCAGTTTGTTCTGTCTCATGGGTACATTTCTTTTCAACTCCTCAAGTTATTGGTTTTAACTCTCTCCAGCGAGTCGCAGTTTCGGAGGCATCTGCGCGTACACTTCGATCTCCATTCTTCTGAACGAGAGCACCGCGCCGAAGTATATCCCCTATGCAAATGGTCTCGCCCAATCATTCGTTAGCCTAGCCAGATTTGCTGGGCCAATGCTAGGAGGATTCGTGTGTTTCCCATTAGATTTCGTGGCATGATTGTACTGATATTTCGAATCACCGCAGCTTTGGTCTCTTTCGATGAAAAGCGAGAGCGAAAGCACTAGAAATTTGCCTTTCTTGCTTGTCGCCAGCATGGCTGTCTTCCCCATCGTGTTACCATGGGCGATGCTAATCTCAAGCCTCATCCTAGATGGCATTTTTGCTCTCTTGTGCTGTTTCTTTCGCCCTTGCACTACTTTCTGGTACATATTTTGTCTTGCTCACCGGGAGGACAGGCCGATGAGATATTAAAAGATGCAGGATGGAATGTAGACCGCTGATTTGAAGTTCATCAACAGGTTGTCTGTCATCGTTCTTCTAAGTTAGTATTGCGTTCAGACAATGATGATAATGACACTTTTGCAACAAAGCGAGCGGTAACGGGGAAGAAAAGACGAAAACATCGTGTAAAGGGATTTGAATGTGATTTGATGAGAAAGAGTTATAGGGAATGTATACTGAATAATTCTGCACTCTCCAGGATAACGAAAAGGAGGGAAAGACGAAGCAGACTCCAAACAACCAATAAATGTGGGATTTTGAGGGGGAACGAAATAATGACAACATTGTACATATAAGGAGTGCCTGACCAAGAACCCTCAGCTTGAAGAACTAAGAAACATGACCCTAAATTATACTGACGGCGAAGGCAGGAGATAAAAAATGAAATGACGTAGATTGCTGGTCTAATATGCAAAGTCGATGTGCAGAGTGTGTGCTGTTGGGTCCATAGGCGGCTTGTTGACTGTGACAGACGAAAGAGACGAATATTGGCCAACTCCGGAAGACGGTATGCATGCAAAGCCAGAACATGAGGAATGGAACGAGGATGTCACAACGTTTACTCGTCGTACCATAGTCGACGCCATTCCAGTAGCATTCTATCAGATGCGTTAGAGAGCCCCGCTGATGACGAAGTGGAAGACAAACCTATAGGTATAGGCTTCCATCGACCCCTTGCTACCTACGCTGTTGCTCCACTCCCTCCCATTCATCGCAATCTTCTTGAGACTCTCTCGATCTCCTTGATACCTCTTCTTTTTCCGCAGACGATTTAACAGCTTCCTCGACGTGGATGTACCATCCTTTTGCATTTCTTCCATCAATTTCTCCTCTTCTTGATCTGGGAGACCAAGGAAATAATTGAAGATGTTGTAGATCTCCTTGTACTCCATGGAAATGGGAATGACGTGATACCTTTTAGCAATGTCAAGGTTGGCTCTTTCGACATGAGTAAGGACTAACCAAGGGATCAAGTAATCGCTGAAGAATTCTTCATACAGCGTACTCTTCATTACTGCGCTTCCCATCTTCAACAAGCTCAAAAAACGACCTGAATACGCCTGGCCATCGATATCTAGAAGAACCTTCCACTTTGCAGACTCCGAAAAAGGCACCGTATCAGCAAAACGGTAGAGAGGGAGCAGGAGTGTGACGTTGCAAGTGTACTGGTCTCCGCAACCTTGGAGATGGGTGAAAGCAACGTCGAAAATTCGAGAATTGAGGTATTTTTGAGGGACCAGAGAATGGGTGACTCCGTTGCCAGAACGGGAGGGAGAGAAAACATCTACATCGGTTGGATGGATTTCAGGTGAAATGTGTCGCATGAGCCGATGTCTCTGGAAGGAATGTTGATGGCGAGGCGGATTATTTCCTCCACCTATTTCATGGTTTGAACGGAAGAAGTATGGAAGTGTAAGACATACCAGTTGTACTACCTCTCCAGAAAATCTGATCGACACGATCCTCAAATTCGACTTGCGCCATACTAGCATTGAATAGATAATGCTTGGGTGGGTTATAATACCAGTTACTGGGGAAGTTGATATCGAGAAACCCATCAAATTTTGAATGGCTGAAGACAGGATAGAGCCCAGTAACCGTCCGCCAATCCGAGTAGAACGCTCCATGGTTTCTCCTAACTGACAGATCGTTGCATAACCCTAGACTCTTTGATCCTAACGAGTTGGAGAATTCGAAAGCCTCTGAATGAGCAGCCTCTTCTGGAGACTTCCGAGACATCAGACTGTCAGACATGGATAGAGCCGAGCTGTCAAACTTGATGCGAAACTCTCGTTTGTCGAGGCCATCCTCCTCCTCTTGCTTGTCCTGAGGTGACGGCTTGACGATGACTCTCCGTTTCGATTGTTTCTTTGTCAAAGCTTCTGGAGCAATAGGTTTGCGAGTCCAGGAGTCTTGAAGTGGGATGACCTGTGCCATTGTCTGCGAAAATTGCATCTCCGGTTGCTCGTTCCTCTCTAAGCCCACCAAGAGTCTTCTCGCAGCACTCCCTGGCGCACAGGCTCCGACAAACGAGTCCCATACTCCACCTCTACCCCTCCAGTCCGCGTACGGGAAAACGGAAGAAAGATTCGTAGACGGCGGCACGATTCCCTCGCTCATTCCCTGTCGATGCTTATAATCCAACAACACCCTCGGTTCAGCCAATTCGTTAATGGCGAAAGCGAGACCTTCGAAGTCCTTAAGAATTTCCTCTCCCAGATTCATCAAAACATCACGAAATCCCTTCGCTCGCTTCGTGGCTCCCAAAAGCTTCATAGTGTCTAAACTATCACGCCCCCCAGGTGTGACGAGGACGCGACCTCCAGCAGCGATCTGGACGAGAGTGAATGTGGGAAGATTCGCGATCTCGTACGTCCGCTTGCGAAGTTCAGACGCTGGTAAACCTCGGAAGACGGCCAGAGTTTCAGTAAGCGTGTCGTACAGAGCTGGGAATGGAACTTCTTTCTCTACCCGCAGCCCCGAACGTTCGTCAGTGACACAATACTTTCAAAATCATGGAGAAAACACGCAAACCCGCAATTTCCATTTCTGCGAAATGAAAAATGACGGAGAACATTGTACCGCACGAGAAACGCCTCTTTCTGCAGATTGAGGTATTGACCACACAACCACCGGGCAAATATCATATCATGAAAATAAGGAAATCTCACCCTCAGCAAACTTCCACCATGCTTCCCATCCTTGCGGTGGTTCATGCCAATTGCCATAGTCACTTCTCACTCCCTGACTGAGGCGGCTATACCTCTTTTTGTAATCCTCTCTGCTCCACCTCAAGTCTTTCCCCTTCCCACCCCTCTTAACTAGATCCTTCCACTTCTCCTCCGCATCTTTCATCAGCTTTGGTATTGGGTGCTCAATATCCAATTTCGTCTCCTTTCTCTGCGAAGTTGAAGAGAAGACGCTGAGAGACGGACGGAGGTGAAGTTTTGTGAGGAGAAAATTGAGGACGATGAAAAAGAAACCAAAAAGGACCAAACGCCTAAGAAAATGGCGAGGTCTAAACCTCCTAGGCGTAAATTTTGATGGATTACCGTATCGAGACCTTGGAGGGGTGCCTGGAGGCTGGGGACGTGTAAGAGCTCGAGGCGTTGGCGGTCCCGAGCGCTGGGTCTGCGTGATGAAGGAGGAAAAGAACGACCTCGCCATTTGGCTATTATCCCTTCACAGTTGTGCTGGAGCTGGTGTTGTGCGAACGGTGAAAATTTTGATGGTCGTTCGCAGGAAAGGAATCGAAGCTGTGGAAGCTGGCGGATGTGGAATCAAGCAACGGGAAATGCAGAACACTGGAACTGTACGAACCTTATCGCCGCACCATCTTATCGTGTGTCGATCAAGTTCCGGATTTGTGGAACTGTCTCTGGCGACGGCTTCTGGACGAAGTCGAAATCGTCTAGAAATTGTATTTGACGTGGTAGAAGTTGTGATGTAAATTTCCTAAATATACCAACAGTCCATATCAACCATGTTTTTAGAAAGTACCTTCTATCTTCTATGTGGGACTCCAAGGTTGACGACCCTACCACCTCTACCCCTCCAGTCCGCGTATGGGAAAACGGAAGAAAGATTCGTAGACGGCGGCACGATTCCCTCGCTCATTCCCTGTCGATGCTTATAATCCAACAACACCCTCGGTTCCGCCAATTCGTTGATGGCAAAAGCGACACCTTCGAAGTCCTTCAGGATTTCCTCTCCCAGATTCATCAAAACATCGCGGAATCCCTTCGCTCGCTTCGTGGCTCCCAAAAGCTTCATAGTGTCTAAACTATCACGCCCCCCAGGTGTGACAAGGACGCGTCCTCCAGCAGCGATTTGGACGAGAGTGAATGTGGGAAGATTCGCGATCTCATATGTCCGCTTGCGAAGTTCAGACGCTGGTAAACCTCGGAAGACGGCCAGAGTTTCAGTAAGCGTGTCGTACAGAGCTGGGAATGGAACTTCTTTCTCTACCCGCAGCCCCGAACGTTCGTCAGTGACACAATACTTTCAAAATCATGGAGAAAACACGCAAACCCGCAATTTCCATTTCTGCGAAATGAAAAATGACGGAGAACATTGTACCGCACGAGAAACGCCTCTTTCTGCAGATTGAGGTATTGACCACACAACCACCGGGCAAATATCATATCATGAAAATAAGGAAATCTCACCCTCAGCAAACTTCCACCATGCTTCCCATCCTTGCGGTGGTTCATGCCAATTGCCATAGTCACTTCTCACTCCCTGACTGAGGCGGCTATACCTCTTTTTGTAATCCTCTCTGCTCCACCTCAAGTCTTTCCCCTTCCCACCCCTCTTAACTAGATCCTTCCACTTCTCCTCCGCATCTTTCATCAGCTTTGGTATTGGGTGCTCAATATCCAATTTCGTCTCCTTTCTCTGCGAAGTTGAAGAGAAGACGCTGAGAGACGGACGGAGGTGAAGTTTTGTGAGGAGAAAATTGAGGACGATGAAAAAGAGACCAAAAAGGACCAAACGCCTGAGAAAATGGCGAGGTCTAAACCTCCTCGGCGTAAATTTTGATGGATTACCGTATCGAGACCTTGGAGGGGTGCCTGGAGGCTGGGGACGTGTAAGAGCTCGAGGCGTTGGCGGTCCCGAGCGCTGGGTCTGCGTGATGAAGGAGGAAAAGAACGACCTCGCCATTTGGCTATTATCCCTTCACAGTTGTGCTGGAGCTGGTGTTGTGCGAACGATGAAAATTTTGATGGTCGTTCGCAGGAAAGGAATCGAAGCTGTGGAAGCTGGCGGATGTGGAATCAAGCAACGGGAAATGCAGAACATTGGAACTGTACGTGTTAAACGACTTTTCGTTCGCGCCACATCTGGTTTTCGTTAGAGTTTAAACCGGCCTTCCTACCGTCTGCCCGTTTCCCTCCTTTCTGCTGGTATTCTGTCTCAAGTAGAACCACCACCATCCTCTGTCTCATATACTCTCGTACTATACCTCTCTGCAAGCGATTCAGTTTCAAACTCGTTAATAGACGTTCGATTGGAGTCGACACCCGATAGCGAAATCAAGCTAAGGAGTAGGAAATCAGGTACACAATTCGGCGCGTTTACGAAGCCCCCGGGCAGGAGAGGAGGGAAGGTTTTCGCGGTGCGTTGTTTTTGGCGTTCAGAGAGAGGAGTTTCACTACGTTCACCTTCGTTGCACGAGTGATTGGGCTTTTCCTCATGTTGCAGTCGCCGTTAATGCTCGTTTGAGTGGCGACTAACAACCCCGTTGATCACCTTTCCCTTTCTCTCGACGAGACCATACGACTTGGCTGATTTCGCCCAAAGAGTTTCATGAGTTGCAGGAGCACTTGTGCTGGTTCTACTCAGGGATTGCAGTTTGTTTGCACTCGCATTTGCATCGTTTTCTTGCCCTCAGGTCTAGAATATTCATCGACCGTTATTTTCTCTTTCTGATTCCGTTCTGATTTCGTTTTTTTTCTGTCTCACTCACCTACCTCTTCCCCTCTTAAAATCCAACCTCCCATGAATGCCTAGCTTCCCTCCATATTGCTTTCGCCTTCCAGCCTTTTCTTTTACCATTATCCTTTCTCCAACGGCGCGTTTTCTGTCATTATGAAGATTGGGACAGCTTCTTTGTGTGTCAGTGGTGGCGGGTTCTTAGGACATGACTTTTCGGTCGAGGAGTCGCAACGGGAACCTCAAAGGATTTCGACAATCAACGCACCAACGAACAGGGCGGAACTGGCGGTGTTCCTTGGCCAGGTGGCCTATCATCGCCATCGCATCGCAGATTTCGCGAACATCGTCTATCCCCTTACTTCCCTTCTTGCTGTCAGCATGGAAACTCAGAAGGATGTGAAGAAGGACTCAGAGCAGTGGCGATGGCAGAAGGAGGAACAACTCGCGTTCGAGGCGCTCAGTTACTATGTCGTGGCGCGGGTCCAACACCGGCCATCATCACCTTCCTTTCCCAAATCCGACTCTCTCTCCTCCTTTCCTCTTTACTTCGACGATCCTCTCCTCTCCCTGGAACTCTCACAAGCATACGAACTCAGTGACGATAGAGGTGTGGGGTTGGGGATGCTCGACGAGATAACAGACCGAAATACCGCTTTCAACCGAAGGAACGAACTCTACTACCCCACTCCCCGCTCGCGACCTCCCATCTCCAACTACTCCGATATGACCACTCCTCCGGCAGAACCCCAACAAAGAAGACCCCCACTCTCCTCCCCGTTCTCTCCTAGGATAAGCAACCCGTTTCCAGACTCAGTCTCTCCACACCCATCTTCTTTCAATCCCCGTTCCTGTCCCAATTTCGCCCCTTCCATTCAACCCATGACTCCTGCGTCACCTTATCCTTCTCGTGGTCCCACCAATACTCCAGCAACCCCAACAAACAACCTTCCACTAGGAAGACCGCCTGGCCCTCTGATGCATCCTGAAAGGGAGTTGAGGGCAAGGAATGAAGCTGGACGAGCCATCACCGCCGGGAATACACAAAGAAGAAACGTTGGGGCATTCGCTTATGGTGGAGGAAAGGACGGGGAAGAATGGGAAGGGGAGGAATTCGCCTGGGAGTTTGAGATGATGGGAAGGAGTGAGGATAACAGGGGGGAAGGTATTGGTTATGGGTATTATGTTGGAAATGAGTGGAGGAACCGTCCCATGGATGAGCTTTCGTTGGCGGGGGAAGCCAACACCCGACAGGAGGAGGAGCCTGCTCAAGAAGCAAAACTTTATAATCCCTACTCCCCTCCTTAATTCGCACTAACAACCCACTCGGCGACGGAAGAGGAGGAGGATTGCTATTTCATGGCAAAATCTCCTTCTCTGATACTTCCAACAACTTCGAAACGAGACACTATCCTTCTCACCAATCCTCTCTTGTGTGGCAACATTTCTCACACTGTCAAACCACCACACAATCTCTTAGATCCACTCCGGTCCCTTACCACCAATTCTCCCTCGACTCCAATTGCCTCTCCGCTTTCTCCTTCTACTTCGACAACCCCTCCTCTTCTCCGAACTGTCGCAGGCCTACAAACTTCACGGCGGCATGGAGAAGAAACCCTGGTGGTGGAAGTAACTCGCTCGAGGACGCGCGGTCTTTCTGGTGGGGGGACCCGTCAGAGCTTCAACGTTTCGATCGACCCCACTGATCTCACAACCCCTCCAATCTCTCCCTTATCAACACCCAATCCATACCTCCTTAGCATCACCTACTCTCCTCCTATGCTCTCATTTCTCGACCACTTCTCGTCTCTTCAAAACAAAGCACCAACTTATCGACTTGATGTTTAGTTTCATACTCAGATCATATTATCCATCAGCTTCTCCTTTCGAAAATACAAGCCCAACTCTTTATAATCAATTCCTTTCCTCTTTTCGACATCACTAACCCTTTATCAACATCACTTCAACATTTCACCTCAGTAACATCCTCCACCATTCTTCTTGTCGTTCGACTGCTCTTTCCTTCTGGACTGTGTAAAGGGGACGGCGCGTGTATGAAGACGAACGGGGAGCTGGCGATGGGCCTAACCTGAATTCAGTAGGGTGCTCGTTGGCTAGGACTGGGGGTTGACGGAGTCGAGCCGTGAGTGCTTGACTGACCGCGAACGGCGCCCAGGGTGTTGTCTCGGGGACGTAGCGATGACGATGACTATGTTTCGGTTTTGTTTCTCTCTCTCATTCTTCAGTTTCTTATAAGATGATTCACATGTACTGAACTTGCATTTCTATGGAGTAGGCTCGCCCTCGAAGATGGACCCGGTGCTCTACGAACGAATCTACAACTTCCTCTCTACTGGCTCAGTCCCTAGCCCCGCGTCGAGGAAGAACAACATCGCATTACGAAGGAAGTCGAGAAACTTCATCGTCCACAACCAAGCCCTGTGGTTCGTAGCGAAGGCGAAGGAAGGAGATGAAGATAGGCTACTGAAGTCGGTATTAAAGGCCGGAGAGCTGGAAGAGAAGGTTCGTTACATCCACGAGAAGGTCACGGCACACGGTGGGGAGAAGGCGACTCAGATTTCAGCCTCACACCTCTACTACACCGACTCCGCTCTCACCGCTACCGTCAAACGCGTCGTGCGATCTTGCGCCGCTTGCCAACGACGGCACGAATCCATGCTCCAAAAACGACCTCTCCATCCCATTTACGTTTCGCGACCTCATGAAAGGCTGGGGATAGATCTGGTCGGACCGTTCACTGAGACCGTACGTGGCAACTCATACATCATTACGGCGACGGACCACTGCACGAAGTTTGCATGGGCGGAGGCGATCCCGGATAAGAGGATGGAGACCGTAGCGGAGTGGTTAGGGAACCTGTTTATGAACGAAGGAGCGTGGGAGGTAGTGAACATGGATAATGGGAAGGAGTTCGTGAATTCGGCGGTGGAGAGTGTGTTAGAAGGGATCCAGAAGGCGAGGACAGCTCCCAATCACCCTCAGGCGAATGGCTGCGCGGAACGGTTCAATCAGACGCTCACGAACAAGCTTACCCTTGCCTCGCAATCTACCACGACTACGGGCGAATGGGACCTCAACGTTCGTTCGGTCCGTTTTCAGTACCTTTGTTCTCATCACTCCTCCATCGGCATGACGCCTTATCGAGCTCGTTTCGGACGCGACCCTTTCATTCCTCAACTTCCCCATCCTCCTCGCCTTTCTACGACTTCTCCTGCCATTCACTATAACGAACTCTCAGACCTACAACGTTGGCAAGACCACCTCACGAAGACACAGCAGCTAGCAGTCGAAAGAAACCAGGAAGCACAGCGGAAGGCGAAGGTGAGAAAGGACCAAAGTATCCGGAGGAGGGTGGACGAACGCATCTTTGAGATAGGGGATAAGGTGGACGTGAGGGAGGGGACCAGTAAGAAAGCTATGGAGTATGGTTTCGATAACATTGCAGGGGGGCACACCATCGTCAGCATTACGCGCCACCGTCTCTACGTTATCGACAAGAAGGGATCTCGTGCTCGACGAGGGGATCAACTCCGACCTCATCATTCCCCTACTCCTTTTGCAGTTCCTCCACTTCGACCCACAGCTCCCCCTCCCCTTCCATCTCTCCCACCCATCGTCTACCCTGCGTTTGACCGGAATCCTGGAGCATTACAACCGTTCCTGGAGGAGTGGAATGTCGAGAAGAAAGAAGCGGAGATGGAAGATAGGGTATGAAATTTGTCCTGAGTGGTCCTGCTCCCTCGCCTAGGGTGTCCACCAGGAGGTCGCAGTTGTCGCTTTTTAGCTGAATAAACGTGCACCTGGTTGGGCGAGCGAGAGGGGGCACCATTTCGGCGTGAGTCGTTCTTCTCATGCTTCACGGCATACTCTCATTTGCCTTCAGGCAGCCGCCAGGTGCAAGTTCCAGGATGGAATACCAGTATCGTGGAGTTTGAAAGTAGTCGTGTAGTTTCACTGAGTGGAAAAGGAACACCAGTGTCAGTACTCCTGGTCAGAGGGGGAAGCAGCAAAATGAGAAAACAGAGCAAAAAGACACTGAGTATGACGATTGTCGTAGCAGCAGGCAGGTAAAGCCCTTCCAAGCATGATGTCCTTCTTCCGCCATTTATCAGCATGTAATACTTCGATTTATTTCAAGAGGCGTCATCATGCTCTTAACCGAGCGTGCTTTCATCACAAATAAAGTGCATGGATGAAAGGGGAGGGGAGGAGGAGGGAGAGATGGAAACCCACCAATATTGGGATGATTGATTTCTCTCAAAACCTCCATAATCTTCCTATGTGTGTCCAAATCCGACATGCCCTTCCGTATGTTGATAACTTTCAGCGCCACCTTCTGGTTAACCATCTTCTTCCACCTCACACGTCTCACCACGGAGAAAGAGCCGTATCCTAGCTTCGACCCAGGTAGCGTGAATTCCTTCTTTCGTGTGTGGCCTATCGTGTGGCAGGGCTAGGGAGAGTTTAGACTTGGAGTAAGGTCATTGATAGAGGGCTTACGAAGAAGTCGCCTATGAAAACCGTGGGAGAGGGCATCGTGACGCAGAACTTTGCATTCCAATTGGAGCACAAGTTGGTTGCTTCCAAATCTTCCTGTCACTTCTTACACCCAGCCTTCGTTCTGTGCAGCGTTGTCTGATGCTGAATACTTGCCTGCAACGGCAGCAGCCAGCGTTCGTGGAGAGGGTTCGAGTTACGAGGGCATTGGGCAGTTGTTTGGGTAGAGGGGAAAGTAAAAGCTGCGACGCTCAGCAGCTTTGTGGACTGTCTTTCGCAGCACCAATTTGAGATCTGCTGAGATTTCGAAAAGGGAACAAGAGATTGAGCCGCTGAGTAATTAGCCCGTACTGCGAGACAGCTCTCCCTCGTTTGCACGAGTATTCACACGCTCTTGAATGGTCGATAGGCAAGAAGACCTCAACAACACCCGCATGCGACAACTTATCATGGTGGATAGGCTGACGATCATCAAACATCCTGCTAAAAGTGCTCATTAGGAGTCCTCGAACGCTCGACAACTACGTTTCAGGAGCTGTTATCAACCTTGAAGTGACTAAAAGCGACTAAATAATAAAGAACAATGTTAATATAACCTGACTCTTTCAGGACTCGAAATTCAGCAACAAAGCAATTGGGAAATTCAAAGTTCTTGATACCTGTTCAGTAAATTACGGGAAACAGCGCGAAGGATAAGCGAATTAGAGTAATAGTGAGAATGTTTGGCGGTTCTTGACGCTGAAACAACCCTGAATGACCGTGGGTCGGGTCAGGCTGCTGGGCGATATCATTTTTGTTTGAGGAGCGGTCGGAAAAAAGATTTACATTTGAAATTGAGAAACTGCCCAGTCAGTCCACGACATCTCAGATTTCTTAAATTGAGTAGATTTGACATAAAGGCACTGTAACCACAGCCAGTAGTGAAGAGCATCCTTAAAAGATCCAACTTATTTTGGCGACTTGAAGCGCCGATCACGGTGAGTAACCTCATCCTTGATCGAAGGCGAAGATTCGGGAGAGTGGTTTGGTGCAGAGGACTGCACCTGCAGATTTGTATTCAAAGTTGGACACAACCAGTTTCATTCAATTGGTCCAAGCGCCAAAGATTCCTTCTGTATTGCTGTCGTAAACATTAGCTCTGACTGTGTACAAAAACCGGCAGCTTTCGAAAACTGTGTGCTACGTTGTGCGACTATAGAAGCTTTACAGAGCTTACATTTACATTTTCACAACATATTGATTTGATCAGCTTGGAGAAGATTGCGTGTCTTTGTAGGTCCAATTCGTTGATGGTAACATGACATTTGCTCTGAAGTTGTGCCGTTGTCTGAGTTGCTCAGTTTTAGCATCAACACTTACCTAGTTTGTTTAGTTTGGTTTCCGAGATTGGTCGTGAGATGCAAGCAGAACACTGATTTCGGCTGAGGCGATAGCAAGCCTGTTATCCAAACTTGTCAAAAGGTTTGGATTCTTTACATGTTGTTCATTGCAAGAGGCGAACAATGATGAGATAAAAAGAGCTAGTTCTCTGGGAGGTATGAAAAATACTATCTGGACTATAGCCTGTCATAAAAATAGGGAATGGAAGGAATACTAACAGTTCGCTGTTTTAGACTTCAATCTGTGCGCATCTGATACAATGTCTCTAACTGAAGAAGAGCGTCTGTCTCGTCTCGTACCATCCCTCCTCTCTTCGCCGACGCTTACGCTCCCAACCGATTATCCGCGACCACCACGAGGACACGAACGCTCCATTGAAGCGTTACAGTCTTTTACCTTCTCCCCTCGCTTGTTATCCTCCCTCATCCGTCTATCATACCATCAAGAAGAGGATGAAGAAGATGCCTCACCACCAACCGTCTTTCAACTTGTCCTCGCTGGCCTTCTGGTTCTCCTTGCTCGTTACACCGCCGAGAGTGAAATCGTTGTCGCGACTAGTTCACCCATTGCGAGGGATCCCTTACTTGTCAAGGTCGGCTTGGAGCCAGGAGACGGGTTTTGGAACCTTGTGAGGCGGGTTGTATGGCAGGAAAAGGAAGCGGAGGAGCTCAATGTGCCTTTTGAGATGATTGAAGAGGCAGTGAAGAAAGCCAGAGGAGAGGAAGGGGACACAGAACCGTTGTTTCGTGTGAGGTTTTTGGATGAGATGGATCGAGGACCAAGCATGCCGTTCCTTTCTTCGAC
Organism: Atractiella rhizophila; assembly: GCA_021432655.1. Taxonomy (NCBI): domain Eukaryota; kingdom Fungi; phylum Basidiomycota; class Atractiellomycetes; order Atractiellales; family Hoehnelomycetaceae; genus Atractiella; species Atractiella rhizophila. The sequence goes on from MU271268.1 coordinate 86,558, forward strand.
ATCACTAACTACAGATCTTGTCTTCTCTCTCTCTTCGTCATCGCCGCCTTCAACCCCTCCTTCTCAGATGTCGACGCACGCGCTGCCTTCCCTCCCACCCACCACACTGACGATCACCTATAATTCCCTCCTTTTCTCCCCACGACGCATTCAACACATCTTTTCTCAGCTCGAATGTCTCCTCACTAAGACGTCGCACAACCCTGATCTCGAAATTTTCAAGATTCCAATCCACGAGCCGGTTTTCTCATCCCCTGCCGAATGGAAAGAGCTACAGGGCCAAACTCAAGCGGGAGAAGTGATTCCCAATCCTCGCGCCAATTTGCATTGGACATCTTGGCCAGGCCCTATAACTCATATCTTTGCTCGTCATGCTGAAACATCACCGGAGCGGTTATGTGTAGTAGAAGAGAGAGACGATGAGCAGAGACGGTTCTCCTATGCTCAAATCCATCGAGCAGCATTGAGAGTCGCGAAGGTGTTGTTGAAGAATGGTTTGAAAAGAGAGGAGGTAGTCACTATTTTCAGTACGAGAGGCGTCGAACTACTGGTGGCTGTTGTGGGGACCTTGATGGCAGGAGGCACTTTCAGTGTCATTGGTGTGCCATGCCATAATTTTGAGAATAAAAGCGCTAACGCCACGCTAACCCAGATCCGGCATATCCACCCACTAGACAGCAAATATACCTCTCAGTCGCCCGTCCGAAGGCTCTAATCACCCTCTCTCGTGCTGGTACATTACCACCATCAGTGCGCCAGTACGTCGCTGAACAGCTCTCATTACGAATTGAAATTCCTTCTTTGGAGCTCCTTTCTTCTGGTTCCTTAAGCATTCCTCCCAACCTTGATGCGGATGATCTCGAGATTCCAGCGAGTGGTGTGGGGCTAGGTCCAGATAGCATTGGGACGCTCAGTTTCACGAGCGGGAGTACTGGAATCCCAAAAGGAGTGAGAGGCAGGCATTATTCTCTCACTCACTTCTTCAGTTGGATGAGCGAGCGATTCGTGATGGGAGAGAACGAGAGGTTTACGATGCTCAGTGGAATTGCCCATGATCCGATTCAGAGAGATAGTGCGCTTTTTCCTTCCCTCACCCAGTGGTCATAGGTTCTGACGCTATGACAGTGTTCACACCTCTCTTCCTCGGCGCAAGCCTTTGGATTCCCACCGCTGAGGACATTGGAACTCCCGGTAGATTGGCCCAATGGATGGCCGATAAGGAGGTGACAGTTACTCACCTCACCCCAGGTCAGCAAATACCTTCAACGTTTTGTTTCAGGATTAGGGCTTACCAGCTCTCTAGCTATGGGACAGTTACTCTCAGCACAAGCGAAAACTCAAATTCCTTCTTTACGGAATGCTTTCTTTGTAGGAGACATCCTTACGAAGCGAGACTGCACGCGTCTGCAGCAGTTAGCGTCCAACTGTCAGATCATCAACATGTTTGGAACCACGGAAACTCAACGAGCCGTCTCGTATTTTCCCATCCCTCCTCTGTCTGTCGATCCTACCTTCCTCAAGACGAGAAAAGACATTGTTCCTGCCGGAAGCGGAATGGTTGACGTCCAGCTTCTTGTCGTCAATCGGCAGGACAAGACACAACTTTGTGCGGTTGGAGAAATTGGCGAGATTTACGTTCGTAGCGGTGGTCTTGCCGAGGGATATCTCGACCTGGAAGAGGATAACAGGGTTAAATTTGTCGAGAACTGGTTCGCGAGCTCAAATCTCGGGAAGAGAAAGAGGAAGGGTTCTCCAGAGCAGGATGTTGTTGAGTGGGAGGATACTCTGCATGGTGCAGAACACTGGAAAGGAGTTAGAGACCGGATGTACCGCTCTGGGGACTTGGGTCGGTATCTCCCGAACGGTGTCGTAGAGTGCACAGGGAGAGCGGACGATCAAATCAAGATTCGAGGCTTCCGAATCGAGTTAGGAGAGATCGATACGCACCTCAGCCGACATCCTTTGGTGCGAGAGAACGTCACGCTAGTCCGAAGGGACAAATACGAGGAAAAAGTGCTAGTGAGCTACTTTGTTCCATTAGGAGGAGAAGAGACGGACAAAATGGTGAGTGAGAGCGAAGGAGAAGTCGAGAGGAAGCAGGGGAAAGAGGAGGAGGCAATGAGGGGTCTGAGGCGCTACAGGAAACTAATCAAAGATATGAGGGAGTACCTCAAGACCAAGCTGCCAAGTTACAGCATTCCATCTGGTTCGTCCATCTTTTCTGCCAAGTCGTCATTTACTGAAGGGATTTCAGTTTTTGTTCCTCTTTCACGCATGCCGCTCAACCCGAACGGCAAGATTGACAAGCCTGCACTTCCATTTCCAGATACAATTCCAGACATTGTCCCTTCCACTTCGAAGACTGGAAAGGACGTGAAGCGCACCGCAACAGAAGCGGCACTGGAGTCAATCTGGACTCGAATTCTGACAAACATCCCCTCTCCTGTTCCACTCGACGAATCCTTCTTCGATTTGGGTGGTCATTCCATCCTAGCTACTCGAATGATATTCGAAATCCGGAAGGCATTTTCGCCAGATGCACCCCTGGGTCTCATCTTTGAGTACCCAACCTTAAGAAGCATGGCGAGACAGATCGATGAGCTCCGAAATCAGGACATGGGTTTTGTTGAGGAGGAGAGCAAAGACGCAGCTGCAAAGGTCTCAACAGATGTTAGCTCACGCCAATACGCCGAAGACGAGGTCCAGCTACTGAAGAAGCTCAAGCCGTCTTACGATCCTCCACTCTACCATTCGGATGGCAAGCGCGTCATTTTTCTTACCGGAGCCACAGGGTTTCTGGGCTCGTTTATTCTTAAAGATTTGTTGCAGCGGGATAACGTCGCCAAGGTTATCTGTCTCGTTCGAGCTAAGGATGATGCAACAGCCAGGTCGCGTCTGAAGGAGAACTCGGAGGGACGAGGTGTATGGAATGAGAGTTGGGTCGAGCAAGGGCGGCTCGAGGTCGTAGCTGGAAATCTGGAAACTGACAAGTTTGGATTGGACAAGCGGTCTTACGAGCAGTTGGCTAAGGATGTAGATGTTATTGTGCATAACGGGGCCTTGGTATAGAATCCTCCATCGTCCATAGTCGCTGCTCCTTAACGTCTCTTTTGGTGGACAGGTGCACTGGGTCTATCCGTATTCCAAGCTGCGCTCTGCCAACGTCCTTTCTACCCTGGCAATCATCGACTTCGCCTCCGCCGGTCGTCCCAAGGCTCTCTCCTTCGTCTCATCCACAGCCTCTATCGAGAATTCACACTACCTCCATCTCTCCGACTCCGTCCTTCAAAAGGGAGGCTCAGGTATTTCCGAAGGGGACAATCTTGACGGAGCGCGCGCTGGGCTCAAAGTCGGTTACGGACAGACGAAGTGGGTTTCTGAGCGTCTCATCATGGAAGCCGGTCGTCGAGGTTTACGAGGAGGAATTGTTCGGCCGTCCTACGTCGTTGGAGACTCACTCACGGCGGTAACCAATACCGACGACTTTCTCTGGCGACTCGTCAAAGGCTGTTTACAAATCGGACTCGTGCCTGACATCAATAATGCCATCAACATGGTCCCGGTGGATCACGTCGCACGCATAATCTCCCTCTCTGCAATCCAAGCCCCCGCCGACAGGCTGCCTGTTTACCACGTTACGGCAAAGCCGACGATCAGGTTCAACGACTTCCTTTCCGTCCTACCGACTTATGGCTACCCCGTCGAAAGGTTGGAGTACCTGCAATGGCGGACTAAGCTGGAGCAGCATGTCCTGTCCTCGCAAGACAACGCGCTCTTCCCTCTCCTCCATTTCGTTCTTGACGACTTGCCCTCGAATACGAAGGCAGCGGCTTTGGATGATAGGAATACCGTCGGATTGTTGCGAGGGGGGAAGGAGACGGAGGAGATGACGGTCTCTCAGGATCTCAACGGATTGTATCTCGCTTGGCTCGTCAAGACCGGTTTCTTGGAGAGTCCTCCGTTGGCTGGAAAGGAGGGAAAGAAGTTGCCCACGCTTGAAAATGTGGGAGAAAAGGTTAAGGCTTTGGGGAGGAGCGGAAAGTAGGTCTCAAACGTTAGTGTGTCGTACAATAGAACCACAAAATTGTATACAAAGAATGCCTTTAGAAGACTACTTCCTGTGACCTCGCATTTATGTGGTGAGCATGAACGAAATTAATTGCCTGCGATCGTGTTTCTTTGCAGTACTGAGACAAATTGATTCGACGGACACAAGAAGCTTTGTTTTATTTTCCCAATGGTCCATAGTCCTTGGAGGAAACCTGAGGAAAGGGCCTTGCCCAAGCTTGAATGAAGAAAACACCCAAATCCCAAATGGTTACTGAATTGATCACTAAACAACGACCCCTTTCATCGCCCAGCCAGTGACTTAACAAAAATGGACCTTCAGATCTACTGAAAAAGGAACCACTGTCAAACGAGAAAAGTTGATTGAGCCTGTCTGCGCAGACAACACAGCATTAGGCGTCACAGTTTCTCAATTCGAATTCGAAGAGGGGAGCTTACCAACTTTGAGAACAAAGTGTTCAATCCTTCAACCACGCCTTCCCCATCCCCCAGTTACAGTTTGTCCCTTCCGTGCAACCCGCCGCACCACCGTTCCCATCCGTCGTCGTCGTCGTCGTCCGAGTTGGATTTGCTATCAGATGAAGAGGAGTTGGGGTTGAGCAAGGAGTCGAGGACCGAAGAGCGCTTCATCGTCCTGATCCAACCACGGTACATCTGACGCCACCAATTGCAGTTCGTGTCTTGAGCGCAGACAGCATCTCCATCGTCTCCACTTTCCGTAGTCGAACTAGTGGAAGGAGGGTTTGCGTTTGCGGAGGAGGAGGAGGAAGTGGTGGTGGTAGTGGTGGGAGAAGAACTGGAGGAAGGTTTCGGGTTCACGAGTTGGTCGAGGAGAGATCGTTTCCAACCTCTGTACAATGGACGCCACCAGTTGCAGTTCGTGCCTTCGGCGCATTCGCCTTCATCTTGACCAGTCGCATCCGCCGTTGACGAGGAAGAGGAGGGAGGAGCGCTGGAGCGCTTGACGGCCCATCCTTTGTACATCAGTCCCCCCCAGTTGCAATTCGTCCCTTCAGCGCATGCTGTCGTTTCAACGTCGCGTTTAACTGTTCCATGTGTCCGTCAACGTTACATTTGATGAACGAAGGAGAAAGAAAGGAGCTTACTTGCTATATTGCTAGGATTCGAGTTCAGAGTGGCGAGTGGCAGGGAAGCGGCCAGGTGGATCAGGAGAAGGAGGACAAAGAGTTTCAACATCTTGAGGGAGTCGAACTTAAAGGAAGAAAGGCCGAGCGATTTAGAAAAAGAAAAGAAAGAAAGTGCGAATAACCAAATGGGAGATCGACAGCTATTACCCAGTCCAAAGCCTTAGAGCTTTTATAGAGAGGTCGTTAGAGCAGCCGGTTCAAACGGGAACTTGAGTGTGAGAAAGGCAAGTGATAACGAGAACCTGGTGAGTGAAGCACCGATGTCCCTGGGAAAACAGCCTGAGAACGAGGACGGGAAGGGAACAAACATCTTCGGATCGAGAAACAGAAGACTGGAGCTTCGAACTTCTGGCCAGTGTGGGCATTGATCGCCAGTGGTATTCCTAGATGCTGCAACGCGTGTGAGCTTGACAGCAGGAAGATTCGAAAGCCAGAGCTTGCTTGGAAGAGCTTTCCATTGGCCCTTTGAGGCGTTTTAGTGGCGCTCAATTCACTATTGGTGACGTCGGGGCAAATGACTCCCATTTGTCGGGATCAGAATAACCGTCGCACAACAATAAAATATTTATTTTCGACGTCTGTCTTCGTTTCTCCATTCAACTCCATCCTTTCTTTTACTTTTACTGCCCCTTTGAGATGAGTCGTCTGCTTAGCACCTTCAAAGTTAATCTTCAAAGTTAATTGGCGCGGATGCTATCGATCAAGAACTGCCCCTCCTCTTTATGCGCTATGTGAAGAAGTTGAAGAACCTTTAGGGGAGACGAGAGGCGTTCAAGTTGTAGGAGGTCAACTAGTAGTACTAGAGATGAATTTGGAAAATCTCGATCAGAAGGTGGACAAATTCAAGACTGAATTCTTGGTATAACGCAGACACTCGATGGCAAGATGCAGACCTTCGATGATAAGACGAACGCTCTTGATCAGAGGTCCAGGCCCTCGAAGGCAACATGAAGACCTTCGATGAACAGATCAGACACTCGAAAGAGCTTGCAGCTCAATAGTCCCACAACCAAACGCAACGCGAGCTCGTACATCTATCTCTCCCGTCCTTCCAGGCTTCGATTTCGGTGGACTGCCAGAGTTGTCCTCGGCCCAGGCCATTCGTCAACTAACGTCCAGCATTGCCAATAGATAGTTGGAGGCATGGGATTTGTCAGGTAATGGCTCTTTAGCAGAGAAGAAGAAACACATTGCCGATATGTTGGCAGCCCAGCCTTCGACGAATAAAGTGTCATATTGTTCTTATCCACATCTAAAGAAGAAATGAAACAAATATTATTACCTGTTTTATACGAATTTATATTCGATCGAGCGAGTCCTCAAAAGCGAAGTGAATGAAGGGTCAACTATCTGATATCTTCAGATTCGGTCATCTTCCCCGTCACAATCGCAATAATTCGACAGGTTTCACATCATCCAAAGCTGCCTAGCTTGTTATTCGAGGTTTTGGAGGTCGACCGGCTCAGCTTGCTTCGAGGCACACAATTCGGTGAATTGTCATCTGTCGTGCGTACACAAGATTGGGAGTCATAGATAGCTGGTCTAATTCCCACTCCTATTAAAGTTTCTACAATCGATGTAAGCTGAGCGGTCAGGCGTATTCGCTCAGCGTCTTCCTCATCTCCCTTGCCGGTATCAAAGTTGCCAACTTGGGCTGGACAAAGAGAGCCCTTTCCCACCCAACAAACGCATTCAACATCCCTTCCTTTTCAACGAACAAACGAAAAGAGAAGACTCACTTGGCCTCGACAAGCGTTTCACCCTCCAAACTCTCCAGGGTACTCTTAGCATAAGCCTTCCTTCCCTCCTTCCTCTCCAACTTTGACCGTATCAAATACCACCCGTCCGCTTTCACCATCTTCCTGTAATCGACCTCCAACCTAGCCGTGACCCCAACCTTTGCGTCCAAAGCCTCGCACGCCACCCTCGCCGTCGCTTCATCCATCAAAGTGGCGGCGAGGCCACCGTGGACGAGCCCATCGTGGCCACACACGCTCCGTCCCAAGTGGAGAACGATCACGAGCTCGGTGCGGTCGGGGGTGAAGAAGAGGAGTGGGACGGGAGTTATGCGTCCCGGGCCGAAGAGAGCGGTCGCGGTAAGGGAGTGTTGCCTCTTTTCCGGTGGGAGGTTTCGGTATGGACGGGAGAGGAAATATTTCTTCACTGCTCCGGAGGGAAGGACGTAACGGTCGTCGAGCGTTTGCCAGTCTGGATTCCACCCTGTGGCGGGAATGGGATGTTCCCATACCTCCTCTTGCAGCTTCTTGACGACGTCGAGATCCCACAACTCCTTCTCCCTGCTCTCTAGCAGTGCCTTCCACTCCGCACTCTCCGGCTCAGGCGCCGGACCTAGTACTGCGCTCGGCGGAGGAGAGAGGAGGGATAGGAAGGAAGGGGGATAGTACAGCGCTGTGCCATAGCTGCCCAATGCGACAGCTGCGAATCCAAGGGCTAGACCAATTCGCGATGCTGGTGCTGGTGAGCGAGGCGGAGGCGGTGAGTTGGAGGTGGATTGGAACCGCCGTGGAGCGTGATTGGGACGGCGCAGGAGGCCATAGAGGCTGGCAGAGGGTCTAGTGCTTGGTGGCTTCATAACTTCCCGATAAATTTCGTCCCTCAGTCCCTAACCCTACTGGCAAGAAAGCTTGAAGCTTGCATCGCGACGTCAACCCAGGAGAACTGAGGTGAACTTAACGCAGAAATTACGAGAGTAGAGACGGGCTGAAAGGGTCATAAAGAGAGGAGGCACATTATCTTTATTAGCTTTACAGGCAACTTCAATTGTGAGTATTTCGCGTTGGGAATGAGTTCTGGCTGGGCAGCTTATCCACCTGTGTTCCTGAGAGTTCCCTGAAGTCACAAATGGATTTTGAGCACTTGTCTATGCTGATTCTGCTGAGAACTGCTGGGTGACGATGATACGAATGTACTCCGAGGGTTGGGAGAGGAGATTTATCACCTCAGTCTCGGCATGACTGCTTGAGCTGGAGTTACGACTGTATGGCTGTCAAACTCGAGATAGCTCATTGCGTCCTTTAATGTCTCTCTCGATACTTTCAGCTGCTCAGTGCAGATTCATGTCACTTTCGAAGAGGCTATCGTTGGAGTTGAGAATGACTTGCATGGTTTCCGGCAGTTCCTTCTAGTGATTAGGGGAAACTAAGTGAAGTAACGCTGGGATAACGTACCTTTTGATCGGAGGTTGATAGACGACTATTCCAAGTCGTAGAATTAGGCGAAGCAGCAAGTCTGAAACTTACAGTTGGGTTCTTGCACTACTCTGTAACTGCCAGAACCAAACAAGCTTAATCATTCTTACGTTCCTAAGAATATAATGCTGATTAGATTATTCGAGACAGGCAGGGTCCAGTGGACTCACATTTCTTCCTCTATATCGATGACTATCAACCTCCTCTCCGCCATCCCTTTCTCTCTCCTCTACATTCTCCTCTCCGCCTTACCAGCGCGATCGCAGGATGTTACATCCATCGCTCTCAATCCACCACAGGTTTTCTCATTCAACACATCCGCCTCCCCATCCACCGCCTTTTTCTCTCTCCCACCATCTTCCTCCCAAACCTTCATCTCCCTATCCCTCTGTTCCGCCTCCGCCCCTCCCGGTCGTCGAACGACTCTCTACCTCTCCAACTCGACCTCTGTCCAGTTCCCGACCTCCGATTCCCACCTCCCACCCGCCCAAAGCATCCGAATAAATGATGGAGCAGCCTCTTTTCGCTTCGACAAATCGGACGACGGCATCTTCATCGGCGTTACGACTACGGATGCTGGAGAATGGGAACTGGGTGTCTCAGGCGAAGACGCCGGCTTCTTCCACGATGTCCAGCCTCCGGTGTTCATATGGGAGGACAGCGATTCAACCCACTCCCTCCTCCGTCGAGCGACGAATTTCACATCTGACACTCCACCGCAGGACGACATGCTCCGACCTCTCGTCTTGAAGACTGGTGTCGTACCTGACTTCTTGAGCGGGAGCGTGTGTGCAGTCAGACGAGCGAATGTCGCTACTAGTGGAGGACAGGGAGAGGGCAATTGGACCATGTTCGTTGGTGCGGGGAATCGGACGGTCTTGGGGGCGGGAAGGAGGGTAGAGTGGTTTGGGGACCAGTTGCAGGGTGGGACGAATTATACGTTTTGGGAGTTTGAACAAACTGGCACCGATGGAAGTGCGATATTGAGCGGACCGAGCTATTTCGTCACTAAACAAAGTGAGTTTGTTCAGGGTTTTCAAACTCTTTGAGATGTTGAAGGATGGTTAACAGGTTCCAATTGCTTCCTCCCACCTCCAAATCATCCCCTTCTCGAGATCTGCCCATCTCTCACATATTCCATTCCCGCTCCCTCAAACCTCCCAACTGGAGTAACCCTCGAATCCTTCTTCGTTCCCATCCTCCAAAAGTCCCTCACCAACTTCAACCTAACCCTCTCCACCTTCCCCTGCAACAACCGTTCCATATCCGAAGGCACCTACTCCTTCATCTCCACCTGCTCCGACTGTTTCGCCGCCTACCGACTCTGGCTATGCTCCATCGTTCTTCCTCGCTGCACCGATCTCCCAGGGTCCTTCTCCCCGCCATTCAATTCCTCCGGATTCATACCCAACGACACACTCAGTGTTTTCCCACGAACCGACCCTCCCTCCTCTCGTACGCCTTTCTTCGCTCCCGACGCCCTCCCACAAGGAGCCACATCCCCATTTCCCTACGGGGAAATCCTTCCATGTGACGCAAATTGTCAGCGAGTCGGAGCGACGTGTCCTCCGTTTATGGGATGGCAGTGTCCGCTGAAAGACGTGACGAGAGAAGCGGGGTACGCTCCATTTCAGAAGGTGTTCAGCTTGGAGGCAGACGGGACGAAGGGAGTGGAGGAAGGTGTGAGAGGACCTGAAGGACTGGGTGAGAGGGGGAGCGACAGGTGGGGAAACGTCTTGTGAGTTCCCTGTCTCTTTCTCTTTTGTTTTTTTGCGTTGGACATTCCCACTCATGTTCCAACTCGTGATAGCTGTAATGCGGTCGGATCAGACATTATCCTAGCGATGCAGATTGGCGCGGCGGCACGGACATTGGTGCCATCATTTCTCGTCCTCCTGGTGTCCCTGGCAGTGGGGGCCCTCTACGATCTCTAACTTGCGTCGTTCGAGATGTTGTATACCCGCCTTTCGAGTTTCTACCTTCGAGTTCCTCCTTTTGCTATCTCAGTTTAGATTTTGGGTGCGCAATGACCAGAATTTTTTATCATCCTGTCATTATGATCGTTTGCTGTTTGCAGGATGTTGCATTATCACTTGGAATCTGATTCTACAATACCCCATGTTTCATCATAACATAGCTAGAATACATTTCAGTTCTAAGAAGTTTATTACGCAAACCAGAAAGACACAAGACCATGAGAATACTTTTTAATACAACAACAGGCAATAAAATAACTGGCATTTAAGTTTTGAGCTTCAAATCAAAAACAAATCACCCTCGCTTTAACCTGAACAACCTCCTCTTTCCAGATACACCTGATTGGTTGCTCGCAGAGGACGCCACCGTCGTATCTGTTGGGGTTAGTGGGGGAGAGAAGGAGGTCGTCGGCGGGTTCACACTCGAAGGGCTAGAGTAGGAGGTAGGAGGAGGCGCCACCGATGAAAGGCTGATAAAAGACGTCGTCGTAGGCGTCACGGTAGAGAGCGAGGTCGTCGTAGAGTTGTGTGCAGCAGAGCTAGTGGAAGAACTCGTGGAGTGGCTAGAAGTGAACGTGGACGTGGAAGAAGCTCTCGTCGTCCCATTTGTTCCTCCTCCGTGACTTGCTGAGGTCGACGTGGAGGAAGTGGACCATCTGCTCAACGTCGAAGTAGAGAAGCATGTCGCACCCTCGACCCCAGACCCTGAAGGCTGCAGGGAAGCCATGTTGATCGTCGTGTTTCCAGAAGCTTCAGCGCGGCTGAGGAACTCCTGCATTAGGCGTTAACAGCGGGTTCGAATGGAACAAAGATGTGCACACTGCAAAGGTGTTGCCCTTTTTGGGGGCATTCACTAATTAGAGAAGGTGAGTAGGTCGGTTATGGAGCGAACGAGTGTAATTATTTACCCGCGAAGACCATCTGCAGACAGCTGATTAGAAAGAACCGGTAAATACGGTAAATACGCGGGAAATGCTTACTCCTTTAGAGCAGTGGTTTCCAATGGGTTGCTGCAGAATAAGTTAAGGAAGGCTTAGTCGTGGATAATTTGCGCACCTTGCAGAAAAACCAAAGCGGCGTGTCGGTCTCTACCGTTACGTTCCAGGTAGGGATTTGAGTCGCATTGATAGCTACAGGGACAAATCCGGAATCGAGACCAGTTTGGTTGAGCGCGACGCAAGGTTCATCGAAAGTGCTTTGAACGACCGAATGATTCTTGAAGCTAAATTCAAAGATGATACTGTCATTTATTTTCGCTTCGATTTGTTGAGGGCTAAACAAGAGGCCGGGAGTACCTCCCACAACGACAGTGTGCTATTATGTCTCAATGAGAGTTGTCAGGTGTTGTGAAATAAAACATGTTCTTACCGTCCATGAGAAGGCGAGAAGAGGGAAAGCGAGAAGAGCAACCGATTTGAACAGCATTTTGAACAAGAGACGGCCTCGTCGTTTTCAGAAGTGGGCAGAAACATCTCGTCAGTTTATATTGCGTTTGCAACAATGAACCTGTCTCCTATACTCCTGTGACGTCCGTTATCGATACTTGCCGGAAAAGGAAGACAGTGTTGCTTTTCTGGGAGACACGTCGTCACCAATTTACCACAAGTACCATAATAATTTGGGAACTTTCATTTCGCTGTGCCAACAAAGAACGTGGCATCGAAGAGAAAGGGACCCTATTCCGGCTAGGGCCTCAGACCTCCTTGCTGCTCTAGAAGCTCTGATGGACGCAATGCGACATTTTGCTGATATTGTATAGTACACCCTAATACTTACTGCTCTAATTTGTTATTTATCGTCAGTGAGCCCACCTCCCACCGCAATAGCTTGCCTATGCCAGGCCGCAGCATCCCTTCTGCTTCAAACTCCTTCCCTGAAGACAACATGAATGATCTGTTCCAGCAAGCTCACTCACGACGAGAAACCGGAATCCTCCATACATACATATCTCATCGATCCTATGAATGTCAAGTCCACTTCATGGCGACGACAGCAAACACCTTACAGCCCGTGCAGTCTGCGTCTGAGCCGGAAATTTCGACGGATGGGACTGGGCACCGTCGTTCAAAAGAGACGAAAGGAACGCAATTGACCGTACCTTCGCAGCCATTCATTGGTTTGCACATTGAATTAATAACTGGAACCCTGGAGCTGAACCAGTTAAAAGGCCGTTTCAGTCTCCATTTGAGCAAAGATTTCCTGACATCCCCATTCCTATATCTCTTCGCCACCTCCGCTTGTTCCTTCGACTGGAGAACATCAAGTACAAATGTACTATGGAGCCTCTTCAGACGGACGTTGATATCCCGAGTCAATCTCCATCGTCAGATGGCCCGGATCCCAAGCTCAGTGCAACAACAGCTAGCTCGACCGCAGAGGCCTCATCTCTAGCTGACCCGAAGCTAGACGGCTGTACATCCGACCCCGATCACTGTTCTCCTATTTGCCTCGCGAAACCCACAGAGCCTTGGACAATTTTCGCATTTGGCGGCGCCGTTCTCCCTTTAGTTTTGGGGCTCATCTACGTGTCCTTCTGCACCTTTGTATCCTACCTCCCTTTCCCTTTCGTCGTTTCTCATTCGATGAAATACGCAAACGAGATTCAAGGCGCAATGACGGTTTTGGCCAATATTTGGGTTGCTTTTTCCTTACAATCGGTTGAAGATCTCGTGGACTGCATCCAGGCGGAAGAGTGGTATCGTCGTCTCTCGTTAACTCTTTGCCCCAAGAGAAGGAGTGGAGGCAGAGAAATTGCTTTCAAACATGTCAACCAGGTGTCATGTAACATCGGCGGAATCGGCAAACAAGCCGAGAACTTGTTCACCTTCTTTTCGGGAAGTTCGAGTGTTTTTAAAGCTGCTTTTATTTCTTCCCTTCTCAGCGTTGGATTAAACCATCTGGGACCCGCACTCCCACAATTATTTCCAGGTCTGCTTTGATGCCTGTCAAGCTGGCTGATGTTCACGGTTTGCTGCAGGATGGTACTCGATAGGAACGCAAAACATTTCAATTCCATCACTCCCTCCTCTTTCGTTGCACTCAAACCTTTCTGCCCCTTTCAACCGCAGCAGCTCTCCTTCTTCCAAGTTGTCCAACGTGTATATCCTTGTCGGCCTCAACGAGGGCTACATACAGAAGGATAATTCTTTTCCAAATACTGTGGCACCTCTCCCCTATCTCTCGGCTATTGGTGATGGCGAATTTTACGACACGGACGTTGCATACTTAGACTATACATGTCATTGGCTTGCGCCGAAAATAGGAGAGCCTGAGTGGGACATAATTGCTGCAACTGAACAATCCAGACACAGGACAGCGTATTCAGCTGGTGGATATAAAGGCTCGGGAAAGGCACCTTTCTTTCCGGGGAGTGAGTCCTTGTTTCTTCAAGCCGCTTGTATACAACTTACTGACGCTAGTATGTAACAGCGGTCACCCTCCTGGACACAGTTTATAAAGCTGACTCTTCCGGCAACGCTCTCGTTCCTTCCTACGATGGAGCCATGCTGGTAGTCGTACAAAGCGCTCCATTCAATGCTAATATTCAATATACTGATGTCGAAGATTGGTGGATTGATCTTGCATCCGTTCCAACCTCTCCCATTCCACCTGTCTGGTCTACATTTCAGGACGAATGGGCAAATCTGCACAACAGGCCGATTACAACTGACATTTCCATGCTTCTTTGCCTTCCTCAGGTTGATGTTCAATCTTATCATGTCCATGCTTACCAAGGAGCGTTCGAGACGTTGGACGAATCGTTGCCTTATAGAGTTGGAAACATTGATCAGACCCAGCTCAAAATTGCGCTCTCAGACTCTCTTCTGAGCTTTGCCACTTCCTCTTCAACCATGTTCAGAGGCACGCCTTTCATGCTGGACAACAGGCGTAATTTTACCCATTATACACCTGCAAATGAATCGGATCTTGAGTCCTTCTACGCCCGTCTAGCTCAAGTAGGTTTATCAGCATACCTAGATGGTGGACCATTCGGGATGAGACAAACTCAGAGCATCGGAGAAAGATTAGGCCTGGTACTCAAAGCTGACAGGAAATACTTAGCGATCGTCGCCATTCTCTACATCCTCATATCGTTCCCTGGAATATTCATCATCTCGCTCCGAAGAACGGAGGAAAAGAAGGAAAAACACCTTTCTGTTTCGAACGTTTTGCAGCTCGTCCACATGGCAGAGGGAATGCAACTGGAGGAGAGAACTGGGCGGGAGATCACACAACTTGCCAAAGAAATAGGAGGGAAAGAGGCACAACTAGCTGAAGGGGAAGACATGGTCTCACATGCTTTCCGAAATGCTAAAGTCTGGATGTACGAGACTACCGCATCAGATGGGAAAGACATTATGAGGCTCAGCTTCTATCCTGGAACTTGGAAACCAAGAGGTCGCTGGGGCAAAATACTCAGGAGAGCTCGCAATCGTCTAGGTATCCTTACTCCTGTACTTGGAGGATGCCTCGTTGCTTTCGGTGTATACACCTATGTAAACAAGGTTATCATCCCTGTGGAGGTGATGGACAGCCGTCACGCGATGATAGCGACATTGTTCACGACGACTCTGGGGCTTTGGAGGACACTCGCCCTTTGGGGTGTACGCAAGGTGATTAAGGAAGTTCGATCAGAGGTGTGTTGTCATCCATATATATTGGAATGACTTATTGAATAAATGCAGGAATGGACACGGATGATTACATTGCATGGCGTGGAAATACCACATGAGAAAAACCTAACCACTGCTTTTGAAGACGTTTCTAGCGACAACCTCTCAACCATCGATGTGGCATGGTATACCATACTGTTCAAGCCTCGTTCTTTCATCTCAAGTTACTATCGGCTTGCTTTTTTCTCCTTGCTCAGTGCAACGCTCTGCTCTACCATCTCTCAAGGAGCCATTCAGATTCAACTTCGTCCCGGCGTCATTCAAGATCACGTACCATCTAATATTCGATCTTACTCGCACTCTGTCCAATCACTCTATTCTTATGTAGGGGACCAGCCATGGGCCACGGAGCGTACTCTAATGCCGCAGGCGCCAGATTCCGTGATCGCGGCCTTCGAAAGTT
This sequence comes from Atractiella rhizophila, assembly GCA_021432655.1. NCBI lineage: Eukaryota > Fungi > Basidiomycota > Atractiellomycetes > Atractiellales > Hoehnelomycetaceae > Atractiella > Atractiella rhizophila. Next base: position 102,035 of record MU271268.1, read on the forward strand.
TGAATGAGATTGGAAACTCATTTACATACCTCGAACAAATAGGTGGTGGTACTATTGGGATCAGGCTTCCTGTCACGAATGAAGCCAGCGAGGGATACTTCTTAATGCAGCCACAGGAGACCATTTTTGATTCAGAAGCCAACGTCAAGTTTCTGACTGATCTCGGCACTTGGAAAATGTCTTGTGGGTGGACCATACCGACTCTGCAAACGTGGACCCGTTCACTGAACCATTCCTCTTTCCTCTCCATCGAGATCCCAGAAAGAAGCCTTCGAGGACTAATGTTACCTCCTTCAGGACATCCAAACTTTGTTCCACTACAGCAACCGCAGATCATAGATAGCCAGGATCAATATATCTTCACTGGCCTTTTCGCTTGGACACTTTTCGGTTCTTCCTCTGGTGCTAAGGTCAACCTTGACAACGTCCCGCATGCCAATCTCTCTTCAGAATGGCAAGACTGGATTCGAGACAGTCTCATTCCGACATACGACCCTACATTCACACGAGACTTTGTGGAAGTGCCCACCAAATTGACGACTCTTGTCTGTGAACCAAATGTCGAAGTTCTTTACCGTTCATCTGCCATGATCTATGAGGGCACTGTTTCCCTCGACAAAAGAAATGAGGTGGAGAAGAAGATTGGGAATGTGGACCTCGAACAGCTCTCCCATCTCGTTTATTACATGGGTTCCTTGTTCGGGTCATCTGATCTGGGAACGTTCCTCCCGTTTCTTCCGATTGGCGCTCTCCCCGGGCTCATGGCCCTTTCGCCGGCCCTGAAAGAAGGCAATTCGACAATTCCTCGTTCCGGAAAAGATATTTCACAATCCCTCAATAAAATGATGACTTCGCAACTCAAGGCCATCTCATTAGTTGCCCTGCCAGATGTGCCCTCATTTTCTGCGGAAATTGGCCAAAGATACGTGCTGGATGTCTCTCTTCCTCTACTCATTCCAACAAGCTTGATGTTCATCCTGCTCTCGATAATTGTCATCATTTTCGAGCTTAGGATAAAGCTGAGGAGATTTAGTCTCGCTGGGATCTTGCTAGCAGGAGGAACAAACTTGCAAGACTGGGATGATCAAAATAAGGGTCAAAGTTGAACGGACACAACAATTTCAGTCTCTATCAAGTGCTTGCACAAGCAATTTTATTAGTGCTTGTTTCTAGTCTCAATCAACCCAAACAGAACTGACAGTCCTTTGGTGACTTTCAAGTAACTTAGTCACATTTGCTTTACTTCATCGAGATGATTTTATGTAAATTCCATAGAGAACAAGAATAAAATAAACAAACATGCTATGGGATTTATAAGAAAGGAGAAGGAGAATATATCTAGCACTTATGTGTGAACGTTGTATGAAACAAACTATTGAGCAAGATTATCTTTTATTTATAGTAGTAGTCTCAAATGTTATCATTGTTGTAAGACTGCGAATACTGATGCAAGGTTGAAGTTGGGGAGGAAACAAGAATAAGTATTACTCATTTCTCCCAGACTTTAGCACAGTTCATATATCTGAGAAAAGTTGTGACAAACAAATTCTACAAAGTACACAGATGCGTAAGAAATCAGTAAGTAAGAAGAAGCGAGGAGAAAATAGAATCCCCTCCAATATGTGGTGTCCTGTCGTTCTTAGTAAGGCGTGAAAGGTGGTGGCGGGCTGAACTTCAACAATCATGAAGTGTCGTTTCTCTGTTCAGTGACTGCTGAATATGGAACCTACCAGGAATAGTGATTCAGTGTATCAAATGCAACTGATATCAACCAATATTTCGGTCCAATGGTTCGCTTCTATAGCATGAGTCATGTTCTGGAATATACAGTGAATAGTCTAAAAGGCTCTGGAAGATATGGCAACTTTGTGTATAAACGACCTAGAGAACCCTATCCAGAGTTCTCTTATGATATCCAAGCTTATCTGGCAGCCCTTACCTTAGATATTGTCAGTCATAACAAATATGTCATTTTCTGAGTCTAGAGCGCTGGGTTACAATTCATTTCTAAATAATACAAAATTCCAAGCTCTGACGCCGGCAAATTGCATGCTGTGAGTTGATGATGCTTCAGGTTTAACAGCATCTAGAGCTGTAGTCGGATGTGAGCTGTATTTCATGTCATCCTTAGGCAACTGAACATCACATGGCAGAGCTAGGTCCCCTATGACTTTTGGGCACATGCTCTGCATTTGCTTCATATACCTTCACTTATTCATGTCTGCCCTTCGACGATATCCACTTCCTATTGTGTGCTACAAGTCTAGATCTCAACTTTGTGCTATTGGTGACATGACATCAATCCCATTGCTGCCAAATCCAGATTTTTCACTTCACTTGCACTGTCTATAGGCTTCCAATTTTATATTGTTTAGAATTCGTCCATTATTATTTTGCCACTTCTTAACTCTTCTGGACTCTCTTTCCATGCCACAATGTCTCTGTGACCAGTAGAACATTTATCTCAACAAGTACGTCTACAAGATTCTAAATATTCTGCTGTTCAAAGCAGTCCAGCTGCACTTGCTAGAAAGCTCTATGCCCAACATCATACTCATGGTTCCATCACACCATGAAAGAATGTTGTACAGAGAGCAACACATTGGTGGGATTTCTTTCACTAAGGTATAGTGCACTTCGAAATACCTTGTAATTACCAACTGACAGCAACCATTCCGCAAAGCAAGAGGTAATTCTAGAGTCTCACCATGTCATTTCAGCTTGATGACGATGAAGGTACATATTCACAGCATGAGGAAGGACTTGAACTGCTGGCCAAAAAGACTATTGACAAAGCATGTGCTGACAATCTGTGCCCGCAAAGTTGTGGGAATCACTGATAGGCATTGTCACATATCACCTGAAAAATTATTAGAGCTAAACCCTTTGACTTGATTTTACTCATCCCCTAGCACCAAAATAACTCTGCCAAAAGATGTATCTATATTGCTTACGTCTCTAAGCATCCGGTTGACTGCTTCAAAGCACCATCAATGGCTCATTCCTACTTTATCTGAGTTTATCAATTTTGCCTTATGGCAAAGTCGCCCATGATCATTGCAAGTAGTAATACCACAGACAGAGTCAGTGCCAATGTCCAACGGACAAGGCTTGAATGTCAAGGAGACAAGACGGATAATCTGCTCCTATGTCAGATCATATGTGCCATACTTTGTTCGTAGGAGATGTTTTTAATCATTGCTGAGCTGCACCAGCAACACCGAATAATAGAATGTAGACGAAGAGAGATCACATTGCAAAGCCGTTCTTTACTGCACAGGCTTCATCAAGGCAGTAATCCAATTCTTGTTCACTTTCTAACAACCCAAGAGCTGCACATGCAGCCTTGAAAGTCTCATAGATGGTCCCATCTACTGTAGGGATACCTTCAAAAGATTTCAGGCTGACAACTTTATGGAGGTGCCTTGTGAAGGTACTGCGTGATAGATACGTCCATGTTAGGGCTGATACCATGTGCGGTCGCCGACGGGCAATGTGTCTGTAGTGGAGATAAACCTAAGAGAATGATATGACATAAGAAGACTAACCTGTAGTGGAGATAAACCTAAGAGAATACTGTAAGGTCACCTCCACTACTCTTCGATCTATATACAAGCGGAATAATACTGCCACAAAGTGTAGAGGAGAACAGATGAAACGTGTAAGAGAACTAAAAGGGGAAAATGACAGTGGGATTATGTGGGGTGAATAAGAGGAGAATAGACACAATTGTGCTAAGTGTTGATGTGAGCACAAATGGGCGAACAGGTGACCCAGCGCCGATTTGCACGCAACGAGGTGCAGAGTGGTGATGGGGCGCAGATTCCCGTAGAATGCGAACAGGCAATGATTCGTGGGAATGCAAATAGGCAATGGGAGACGCAATCGAGCGAACAGGTGCCAATTTGCATAAGATGCAAATCTGACAGTCCAATAGCTTCTTGCCGCTCTGGAATGTTCCAAGAGTGTGTGGCTGAATCCCAAGTAAGGAATTGGGGCGCTGTCAGGTTTGCGTCTTACGCAAATCGGCGCCCGTTTGCCGGATTACGTCTCTCATCGCCCATTTGGGTCCCCACGAATCGGCGCGTTTTCGCCCGTTTGCATTCTACACAAATCCCTCTCCTGTCACCTATTTGCCCACAGTGCAAATCGGCGCCCAGTCACCCGTTCACCCATTTGCGCCTGCATCACCACTTAGCCCAATTATGTCCATTCTCCTCTTATTGGCTCCACATAATCCCACTGTCACTTTCCCCTTTTAGTTCTCTTACCCGTTTCATCTGTTCTCCTCTACACTTTGTGACAGTATTATTCCGCTTGTATATAGATCGAAGAGTAGTGGAGGTGACCTTACAGTATTCTATTAGGTTTATCTCCACTACAGGTTAGTCTTCATGTCATATCATGCTCTTAGGTTTATCTCCACTACAGACGCATTGCCTGTCAGCGGCCGCACATAGTATCAGCCCTAACGGGTGCTCTCAGATAGTCTTCAATAATATTGGGGGTTTCCCTACAGTAGGTGAAGAACCCAGTCAACGTTGTTTTGGTGAAATTATTCCTGTTGAGAACGTCACCTTCAATGCGCTGATGGCATGCCTACGCTCATCTGTTAGCTTCCACCTTGGGGTAATTCGCCCTAGAGCCTGCTCAATAGCCCCTGGCTTGTTCTTTCCATCGGGACGCTTGTCTATAGGAGTGAGAGGGGCTGTGAGTGCTAGCGGTCGTAGACAGTGGGTGAGTTTTGCAAAGTCATGAATGAGGTTTTAGAAACCTCCCATGCTAGCTGTGCTGAGGAACCAGAGCATTTCTGCAGGGTCGGTGGGTTCCGGCATGTTCATGATCACATCAATTTTGCTGGCATCTGCGTTTACCCCTTCTTCAGCCACTACCACGCCGCTCGTACCTGTGAGGCAAAGAACTGTTCTTTCAATGGGCCGCTCTGCAACGTTGTAAGAAACATCTTAGGAGTTTGAAAGTTCCTTTGAAGGTTCTCTCCCCTCCAATAACGTCGTCTACCCACCATCCTAGGTGTCCTCTTTCTTTTTGCCGAAGGCTCCCAAAAAAGGCACGATCCATCATCTCTCCCGGTAGGTCCCTGGAGATCCTGCAAGTCCGAGTACCATTACTTTGAACACAAAAAGTCCTCGCCCAGGAGCACAGAAGGCCATCTTTTCAATGACTTCTTCCCGCATGAATATGGCATAGAACCCCCTGCAGATGTCCATGCAGAAGTAGAACTTGTTTCCTGCCATTTCGGCTGCCGTTTGGTTCGAGCCAGATGTGGGGAATAGTGTTGACTCCGTGGCTGCATTCAGTCCCAGGAAGGCGATTACCTTTCTCCATTTCGCTTTGGGCCACAACGTGAGTGTCAGGGTTCAAGCCCCTGATATACCTTAAGTACAGACCAAGATGGGTGTAAACACCCATCATTAGCTCTTTTAGTTCAGTCACTTAGCTGTTGGTCTGTAGCCATCCTGACAGTGAGCTCCGGTATCTCATCTTTCTGTTCTGGAGTACTGTCTACTGGCCTTCCTTCCAGTTTAGCTAATGTGTTGGTGACTTTGGAGCACAGGATGCCAAGAGACATGTCAAAAGGCTTGTCGTCTGTATTGGGTTTGGGACTATCTTGAGGTGAGCAATGTGGGGATCGGGTGTGGGGAGTTGAACGATGACATCGTCCTGTAGCATAGTGGTCGATTTCATTGTCCATGAACTCACGTTGTGGCAGGGTGAGAGCTTGTTGGAAGGACGTACAATCCCAGTTTCAACTTGATGAGTGTTATGATATCGGTTCGTGTCATGTCCCCAATGGAAGTCGCAAACATGTCCACATGGTAGGTCCAATCTCCTCCACTAATCTTGACTCCCTCCCAGTTACGTGCCTTCCATTGTTATCGTTCAATTGATTGCTGCTTCTAGGTTCCAAGTCAAGAGTGGTGTTAAGGTGTCAGAAGTATGTTCGGAGGATGTTGAAGATCATATGTGTGGCAGTGGGGCTTGACAGAATTCGGCTGTGGGTGAGAGACAGTGGGAGGGTGGTACGGGGGGAACGGTGGTGCATTGTTGAGAAGGTAGGATTCGATGGCGGCGGGCATGGACGGAGGCATGCGATGCAGGTAAGGTTTTCTGGTAAGACTTATGGTGCTAACATTCAAGTGCAGGCTAGCCACCTGTAGCGATTCTGTGTGTGCTAGAGGAGCGAGAGTGAGAGGTGGTAAATGTCTGTGTTCTCAGTCTCTAAATTTGTACATGTTCGTGGCTGCCACACTGGACCATCACTTACGAAGCTTCTCTAGGTGTCACAGAAACTTAACCGTCCCATATTGTATTCTGCCACACAGGTTGCTGCCAGAGGATAGCCCTGGATGGTTCTAGCTACTGAACTCCTGGCAGTGTACCTGTGGAGTATTTACGCCTGAGATTATGATGAAATCACATTTATTGAGTATTACATGACTCATGGGCCTACGCAGCAGGAACCTGATAATGAAGTGATGGAACCTTCTCCCCCTCCTGCCCTTCCTCTTTCCTTCCATCAACCCCCCAAGGATAAATGTCAAGCCAATATAATTCTCACATGCACGCAAATTTATGCTCCAGAAGCTTTTGAGTGAAGCTCCAATTAATGGAAACTGATGTTTTAACAAGTCCAGCGAAGTTTCATAATGAGGAAACAAGGAATAACTTTCAAGGCAGGGATACAACATCCGTATCCCAATGTATAGAGTTAGGTCATAATGGGAGTAGAGCCATATGGTATCACCTGTTGTCAAAGTGGTCAAAGTCAAAGTCTAGGATGCCTAAATATGAAAGCATATAGCGGACCCATACAGCACAAATTTCCGATCTGATAGCCATCCCTATGTCAAGGCGGATGCAAAGAGGTATCTGAATGGGATATGCCAAGTCACATACTGCGAAGACAATGCCAAGCGGAAATCCTGAGCATACATTTCATGTACCTGCAAGGACAATGCTAGGTGGAGATCCTGAGAGAACAAACTAGGTCTCAGGGGCATTGTTCTTGCTTATATACATAAAAAGGCTGCACAGCTACAAACAATGTCTCTAACCCTATCTAAGGTAGAGCGTAGTGTTAGGGCTGACACTATGTGCGGTCGCCGATAGGCGATGCGTCTGTAGTGGAGGTAAACCTAAGAGAATGATATGACATGAAGACTAACCTGTAGTGGAGATAAACCTAATAGAATACTGTAAGGTCACCTCCACTACTCTTCGATCTATATACAAGCGGAATAATACTGTCACAAAGTGTAGAGGAGAACAGATGAAACGGGTAAGAGAACTAAAAGGGGAAAGTGACAGTGGGATTATGTGGAGCCAATAAGAGGAGAATGGACATAATTGGGCTAAGTGGTGATGCAGGCGCAAATGGGTGAACGGGTGACTGGGCGCCGATTTGCACTGTGGGCAAATAGGCGACAGGAGAGGGATTTGTGTAGAATGCAAACGGGCGAAAACGCGCCGATTCGTGGGGACCCAAATGGGCGATGAGAGACGTAATCCGGCAAACGGGCGCCGATTTGCATAAGACACAAACCTGACAGCGCCCCAATTCCTTACTTAGGATTCAGCCACACACTCTTGGAACATTCCAGAGCGGCAAGAAGCTATTGGACTGTCAGATTTGCATCTTATGCAAATTGGCACCTGTTCGCTCGATTGCGTCTCCCATTGCCTATTTGCATTCCCACGAATCATTAAACATGTAAGATAGCTAGATCAGGAAAGTAATAAAGGGAATACTCGGAAATAAGATATACTGGGCAGTACTAGTGAGAAAGGACAATAAGGCGAAAATGGAGACGATGCAGACCGGCGAAATGTATAAGGTTTGCTGAGCAGCGATTCGTGTGAGGAATGGAAAGCGGCGAACAGCGCAGAACTGTGCAGAGCAGCGATGGGTAGGTACGTGATCACATGACACGGTAAGGTGGGTCACGTGACCTCGGATGGTGCATTTTGGTATGCGTGGGGCAAGCCTGACAACACCCCCCAAATTCCTGACTGGTGTGCTTGAGTCACGGAATTTTTAGGTTAAGGTTTGCGGTTAGTTGGGGCGAAAATTTTTCCCAGTTCTTCCACCATCTCCCACTCTTCTTTTCGTGCAAAAATGTCAACCGACACACAACTCTTCGACTTCGTTCTGGCAAACAAAGATAGGAGGGAGAGCACCGTTTATTGGGACGTGGAAAAGGCGAAAGAGGTGAACTTTGGGCGATTCGCCGATGTGCTAGAGTGGAGGAAAAGGTGTTATCCTCTGTATGTCAAATTTTGTGATGAGGTGCAAGAAGAGGTGAGATTTTCGTGTCTCGTATATTGTGGTTGTGTAACCCGTCGCCGGTGGGAAGGTGCGAACGGCTTATGAGGCCACAAAAGGGTTTGGTGATGGCCGGGTTCTGTCGTTTCCGCTGCGGATGCCTGTGGAAGCCTTGCAGGCATTGCGGGATGAACTCCGGCTTTGGGTCGGACAAGTGGCGCCATTGAGGAGGAAGCATTGAAACTCGGGTTTCAGCCCTCTGAATCGGCGAACGGGACCCCATTTTGCGAAGGAAAGAACGAGAACTTTTCTTGTTCGACACGAAAAAGCGTCTGGCGAAAGAGGAGGAGGAACGAAAATGGGCGGCGCTCAAAAATAAGCATCGAGCGGCTGAGGAAAATTTACGCGCTCAAAAATCGATCTCAGCGGTGAAGGGGTCTGAGGTTGGGGTTGTGAGGGCACTGTCTGACCATCTGGTGACTGCTACTACTTTTGTTTTGCCTGCTGCATTGGGGGACCGAAATCCGTTCACCGGTGCGCCAGTCGCCGAATTTGTAGTGCGCGACGGGAAAGTTCAAATCAGCGACAAGGAATTGGACACATCGAAATACAGATACTTTTGGCCAGGTACTCGCGATGCCTATTCTCATGCTGCGGCGAACATCAACCTGGGCGAGTTGGATCTTGAATTGGTTATCACAACTCCTCAGGCGAATGCGCGCATTCTTCCCACGTTGGCAAGCATCGGGACGCAGCGCTGTAGCAATTGTACTGGAAAGGTTCGAGCGGCACCTGTCAAAGCGGCGAAAAAGAAGGCCAAGGGTGACAACGACTCGCAGGTGTGCGATTTCTCTGCTGGGTATGTCAGCAATCTGGGAGAGTCTGAGCAGCGTTCAAAGTATCCTGAGATAGACTATGCTTAGAGCGCGTACACTGATGAGCGTGCTTTTTCAAGGCACCAACCGTGAGTGGATCTCGGTGATATGCGTCACTCTCATCGGTATTGTGAAAGAGAGATATGTCGCTCTAATTGGGGGATCTACGCGGTACTCGCTAATAATGGGAATGGGCGAGATCATCCCTCCAATTGATTGTCATTACTGTCGATGCATCAATGCATTTCAGCTCATATCTGCTGTGAAGCTGCTTCGGGTAGGATCACACCCTCATCTTTCTTCCCAGTACCCAAACCAGGCCTAAAAGGTGTCGTATTGTCAGATAGAAGAGACGAACCCATAAATATTACAAATCAGTTCTGGGCTACATAGCTATTCCTTCACTCTTCCTTCCTTGCAATCACCTCCAAGTTGCAATCAGGACCTTGCAGTAAACTCTACAGCTCCTCACTCTCAGGCTGAATTGTGACAGCGGCCTGCTAAGCTAAGAGATGCAGATGAGTACCGCTTCTTTTACGCGTATCTCCTCCCGCGATCGAAAGGAAAAAAGTACTTCACCAGATGAGGACCTCTCGCTTCGCTCCGCACGTCGAGAACTCCGCGACGCTCCTGCTGCCCGCCTCCAGCAGCGGCAAGCCACTCGTCTTCCTCAACCCCGTGCAAGAGTACAACCGGGACCTCTCCGTCGCCTGTCTCACCACTTACCGTCACATAAGGCAGAGGGAGCTCCAGAAGTCCACTAAGAGGGACGACTTTTGTTGGAGACCTTATGTCCTCGACGCGCTCTCTGCTAGCGGGCTGAGGGCCATCAGGTATGCGAGGGAGATCAAGGAGTGTAGGTTGGTGGTCGCCAACGATCTGTCGAGGGAGGCAATGGAGGTCATCGAGCGAAATATCTCGCACAATCGCGTCGCTAATCCAAATGACAATGGAAATGGCGATACAATCGCAGAAGGGGCGGAGGGAGAAGAAAAGAAGAAGGCGTTTTATTCGCCTCAAGAGCGACCAGCCTACGTCGTGCCCTCTCTCTCAGACGCCCTCGTCCTCCTCTCCCTCTCCAGAATCAAACCCAGTCCCTCCTCCTCATTCCCTTACACCGGTCCTACATCCGGAAAAGCCTTCGATGCCATCGACCTCGATCCCTACGGCACCTGCGCACCTTTCGTCGACGCAGCGGTGCAGAATGTCGCTGATGAAGGGCTCCTGATGGTCACCGCAACAGATATGGCTGTTGCAGCGAGCACAAATCATCACGAGAAATGCTATGGGAACTACGGGGGTTTGCCAACGAGGAAGGAGTGGTGTCACGAAGC
>MU271269.1:3953-78193 GCA_021432655.1 Atractiella rhizophila
CGGCCGTACCAGTTTCAACCCTATTGCATAACCTAGAAGCTCTATGGTAAGCCTACAGCATCTCGTTTACGTTCCTTAAAAGTATAGGAGCCACAATGACAGCCTTCTCCCCCTAGTCTTCTCTGTAGTCCCAGGTAGTACAGGTACTGGATGGGAACTGTTCCACGACAACAGCACGGGGGGCCGCAACCCTAATCGTTGCTCAAGTTTCCAACCTTAGGAAAGGGTTCCAGAGAGGTACTCTAGCAGAACTGGCACGGCACGCTCGGGCTCCTTAGGGCGAAAACAGTAGGAGGGAGAAGCAAGAGTCTTGTTTCGACAAAGGGAGATTTTATGAAAGTTCAACCAGGTAAAACGACGGTTCGGCTGCTCAGGGGAGGCTAAGACACTTTGGTTTGCTTAACTTTGCTTGGGGAAACTTAAGAAACTTCGGCTGCTCCTCTGGAGGCTCTCCTGCTACTAAGGAAGTTGAAACGTCCGCTTAAAGGGAGGGCTTGACCTCTTCAAAAAGTGAAACCGGTGAAGAAACCGTGCCTTCCTCTATTTCCTCGCACCAGGCTCTCTTGGTTTTATAGGAGTGTCGGTCACTCACAGAGAGCCCTTGGGAACCGTTAACGAAAAGACAACGCATAAGGTCGTATAAGTGAAGAGGATAAGTGAACACGGCACCCAGAATAGTATCGCCGATTCTAGAGACGCTGCAAAAGCAGCCGTACGAGTGCAGTTGAAGCCAAAATTTCTAAAAAAATTGCGTCGAACGTGGAACTAGTTATAAATTTTAACAGGTATTAACGAAAAGGCGGCCAATGAGAGTAATGCAATCTGCTGGAATCGCCGACGGGGCCCTCGAAACGAAAGAAATTCTCTTGCCTCGATGACACAATGAGACTCGCCGTTACAAATGGGCGATACTAAGCTGTTTGCGGTATAGCAATTGTGAACGGTTAACGCGACATGACACTTTGCCGACCTGTTTACTGCTTGGTTGAGGAAAAGCCAACTACGGTCAAGAGTCGCTGTAAGAGGTAGTAGAAACAATAAGTCTTTCGGAACTTCTAGAGACCGGTCTAGCACAGCCGTTGCACCATTTAGACTGACTCTCTGATACAGACCTCTACTGTCGTTTGATTACGCAATGCTAGGGAAGGACGAGTAAATAGGGTACCCTATGTGAGGACGGCTAGACTTGTTAGAGGCTTTGACGCGCTCTCAGACGACCCGAACCTTCGTACTTCAGTGGGGAGAAAGACACCTCCCCTGACGGTCAGCGGACGGTCCCCTAATTTCGGAACACTTCAATAGTCCTACGAACTAGTAGCCGGTCTTTTTTTCACCGAAGCTCTCTAGCTCAAAGCTGAGTCGCGGCAGCAGGAGCTTTCAGCTGTCAAGAATGCGAACGGCGGTTCACATCGCAACCTTGGACCCACCACAGAAGGAGACCATTGAAAGTCACCTGTATTGAAAATAGACCGCGACACCAACTTTGACAAATGCTCTGTAGCAGATCCTGCCCAGAAATGGAAATTTGGGAAGAGAAAGAAGAAACAGGGTCACTTGCCGCTTGTTCCCAGTAATTTTCTTCCTTAGGAAAAGCCGTGGAATGTAGAATCGGACAAGATGAACTTTTTACGCTAAAGTACCGTCTACATTGAGAACATTAGGACACTGTCGAGACGTCTTGTTGATACCACGCAGAGATTTGAAGATGGAAGGAATGGAATATCATTGTCTTGTAGGATTTTCTTCCTCGAACCGACGCATTCCCTCCTCTCTCATTCGATTCGATTCGCCGAAAAGGAAGAAATGAATAATCCTCACCACGTTGTCTTTGATTAAAACCCTTTTTTAGGATCTCAAAAGTCCCCAAGTTGCACGAAAAGAAATCGTTACTACATCGACTAAATGTCATCGTCATCATGACACACATCGCCAGGTACTTTCTTGAAAATGTGGCCTTGAATCAAACATTATTACACCAATGTCATGCCCATGCCTCGGTCCGTTTGAGAATGCGTGTGCCAATAACGTACAACTTGGAATAAAATTCTGTTTAGGATGTGACCAATGCTGGGGTGCAAAACAGAACCATAGCATGAGGAACTCGATGAAGAGTAATAGGGAGAAGAGCTCTTCGAATCGTGTCAAGCAAGCAAAAAGTCAAGATTGCACACTTAATATCGCAGATTCGCAATCGCTTCGGGCGTCCTCAATAGCGTTCTCTATGAGCACGTTCTATCCAAACACCGCGCAACGCCGCCGATTGTGTCCAGCCCTGCAGACTATTGCAAGGACACGGGCAAGGCTTCGGAAGAGCTAACATCTCACAGCAAGTGCAAGCTTGCATGCTAGAGTGTATCACGGGACGGGCTAGGATGGGCGCTCACATAAATGCAAAGGCACCGTGCGCTGAGCTCTAATTGGTAAAATTGTGAAGCTCACCTGTCTGATCCATCATCATCACGACGTCTATCAGTGGCATATCCCTGCCTCTCGTCCATTGCCTTACAGTTTACGGTCGTCGTTTGTGTAGAGATAAGGTTGTCGCTTCCGCTCAGCTGAATCCCATTTCACGACCTTCTCTTGCATTCTCGCTCTGCCACATTTACTTGCCCAACTTCATCATACCCATCAACCATCCCAACACCCTCAAAATGGGATCCTCGTCCCTCGACTCAGCTACGTCATCCTCATCTGCCCACTCCACCTCATCCGTCGAAGCACTCCCCATGCGAGGTCCATCCCTTTCCTCCCCAGGTGTTTCTCCCTTGCCCTCGCCCAAACCATTGTCTCCGGCCTTACAACCATCCAAGAACTTCACATTTCCGTTATCCCCACAGTCGTCGAACGATACCCAGCGAGAGTTTCACAGCGTCGTGCATGAGGCAGCGAGGAGAGGCGATAGGGGGAGCACGAGCACGGCTGCGACGGAGGTGACGAGTTCGAGTATCCCGCCGCTGAAGAAATTGATTGAGGAGGAAACGGCGGGAGGAGGCACGAGGGAAGGTGTAGGACTGGGCATCGCTGGCATGGGCACGCCGAGACCTCCGAGCTATGCGAGGACGAATTCGAGCAGCAGTGTGAATGGAGCGGTGAAGAAGAGTAAGAAGGATTTCGAGATTGGAGAAGTCATTGGTGAGGGTAGTTATTCCGAGGTATGCTCTTTTTCCTTCATTCTATCTTTGGGATTCGTGTTGAGAGCCAAATGATGAAAGGTGTACGAAGTGAAGGACCTTACTCCTCCACATCGGATGTACGCTCTCAAAGTGTTAAACAAGAGACACATAACTCGAGAGAAGAAGATCCAATACGTTCACGTGGAAAAGAACGCTCTCACTCGACTACACAAGCATCCCGGCGTCGTCCGTCTCTTCTGGACCTTTCACGACGTCGATTCTCTCTGTCCGTCTCCCCCCCTTCTGCCTCTCATCTGCTAACATCTACGGACAATAGATTTCGTGCTCGAGCTAGCCTCGAACGGTGAGATCCTGCACCACCTCCGCTCCCACGGCTCCTTCTCCCTCCCCACCTCCCAATACTACGCCGCCCAAATAGTCGACGCCCTCTCCTGGATCCACGACCACGGAGTCATCCATCGGGACCTCAAACCGGAAAACATCCTTCTGGATGCGGAGTGGAGAATCAAAATAACAGATTTTGGCACGGCAAAGGTTCTCACGGACGGAGCGGGAGGAACGCCTGGGAGTAGGGGGAGCGGAAGTACGGGTGGGAAGGGAGAGGAGGAGGAGGAGAGAGCGAATAGTTTTGTGGGCACGGCCGAATATGTTAGTCCGGAACTGTTGACCAGTAAGACGGCATATAAATCGTGCGTCCCATCCAACCCTTCTTCTTTCTTCTTCAGATTGGTGGCTGATATTGAGGTCGCCAGCTCCGATTGCTGGGCACTCGGATGCATCATCTACCAATTCTTAGCCGGTCGTCCACCCTTCAAAGCCGCTTCCGAATACCTAACCTTTCAAAAGATCATCGCCTGCGACTATACCTTCCCAACCGAGTTCCCATCCGTCCCACGGGATTTGGTCGAGAAATTGCTCGTGCTGGATTACAAGAAGAGGTTGAACGTGAGAGAGGTCAAGGAACATGAATTCTTTGACGGTTTTGATTGGGAGACGTTGTGGACGAGAGAACCGCAGAAGATGGAAACAGGCTTCGTATTGCCGGTTAAGAGGGAGGAGAGGAGGTGGAGCGAGGTGGAGTTTGGGAGTTTGGAAGGAGAGGGAGATGATTCGGGGTTTTCGGTGGATGGGGCGAATGGAGTGGAGGGAGTTATGAATGGAGTCGAAGGCGTGCATGTGCACGGAGGGGATGAGGTGGATCGTGCGGTGGAGGAAGGACAAGGGGCGAAGGCAAAGGGAAAATGGTCCGATCTCCTAAAGGAGGGAGAACTCATCACGTTCTCATCTGGCGTGAGGGAGAAGTCAAAGTTTCCCTTGCTACCCGCTAAACCTCGCACTCTCATCCTCACCAATCGCAAGCGGCTACTCGCCGTGAGGGAGGGCGAAGAAGTGGAGGTCAAACTAGACGTCTCTCTCGCTCCTACACCCTCAGTCCCCCTTGAACTCTCGAATGGCAACACCAACACCTCAAATCCTACCTCCAATTCTACGAAGAATGGACCTTCTATCCTCTCAAGGACGAGGTCGCAGTCGTGGGGTAAAGCGAGGGGTAAAGCGTTGCCGAATGTTGTTGGGACAGAGGAAGGATCGGTCTTGAAAGCTGTGAGGACGGAGGGGAAGAAGGTGTTAGTGCTCGAGTTGGGGAATGGGGCGATTGTCAAGTTCGAGGAGAGGATGGAGGCAGCGGAGAGGTGGAAGGAGGAGATCGAGGCTGCGTGGAGGCGGTAACGACTTGCCATCTTCTTGTGATGGAGGGACAGCACGAGGGAAGGGGAGGAGGGAGAGGAGGAGTATCACGCATTCGTCATAACCAGCAATCGCACACGAACGATCGAACGATCAAATCACATCAACCACCAACCAACCAGCCAACCAAACAATTCGAATTCGAATCCAAGAAACGACCTCTGCTTATACCATACAAGTGACTTCGCAAATCTAGCAATAGGACGCTCAAACGCTTCATCCAAGAGTTCTTGATCAGATCAGTACATTTTTGGGTTTCGAGAGACTACTACAGCAGTGCTCGTTGCAAAGTGATAGTGTACTCGGTACTAATCATTTATTCAATGTCATGATAGTGTATTTATTGGTCTCCTGCCACCCCAGCCATCTGCAAAGCTCACAGAAATCCATTTAAGACAAAATGATAGGTCGCTTGAGCTGACCGTGACGGGACGCGTCGCTCAAGCGTGAAAAAGTAAAGAAACTTTGACACAAGATCAAACGACGACGTGATGCTTGCCGAAGACGTAGACGACTTTGATTTCCCACTCGAAGCTGCCTCCCCAGCTGCAACTCAGATTGCTGCCCAACCCTCTCCTTCGCGGCCATCTCAAATCTCGAAGGACTCCTTCAAAACGCAAGTCTGTCCATTTCGATCTGTCCAAGTCTTTCAAGTCAATAGCTATTCTAAGGCGGATATGCAGATGGATAACCGTCTATCCCATCTATTTCGACCTTAAACGTCCTCATAAGAAGGGTCAAAGGAGGGTACCGAACGAGAAAGCGGTCATTTATCCATTGGCACAGGATATCGCCAATGCTGCCTCACGGTTAGGATTTCGAGTGGTGCTCGAGGTATGGCTCTTTATTTATCTCTTGACTCTGCATTGGGAAGCGTGAAGTGTTGAAATTTTTGTGCTGGGATGAACATGAAGGCGGATAAGACCCATCCTGCCGACTGGGCGAATCCTGGACGTGTGAGGATAATGCTGAAGAATGAGACGACAGGAAAGCCGACAAATCCTCGAATACCCAACCGTCCGTCTCAAATCTCATATTCTCCCGTGTACATTTTTTAAGGGAAGAGGGCGGAATAGGTTCTCAACTCCTCCTTCGGATAGCTCCCATCCTCCAAGACACAGCTGCGATTCCGACGCCGAAAGTGCAACCTGGAGAGGAGGTGTTTACGGATGAGTTGAAGAAACAGATGAGCGAGCTACCGATCGAGAAGAAACTCCCTCGGCATAGTCCTGCAGGTACGCCGTTCCCCAAAAACGGTTTGAATCGTGAACTTCTGAGCGTGATAACAGTTTCCACCGGTTTCATTGATCGGATGATGGGATTTGGAGGGAGAAAGGTGGGAAGGAGGAGAAAGGGAAGGGCACTAAGGTGAAGGGATAGAGTGTAAGGTGTGTATCCTCTCCAGGAAATCAGGACATTGTACCATCAGCTCAGCACAAGCTAGCAAAGTGGGGCACAATTGGGTTATTCCGCCATTCAAGTGAAGAATTGCTCAGAACTGGACAATAAAATTGTTTGTCTATCGTCGTGATGAAACGATACAGGACTGAGAGAGTGCAAGTTGGATGTCCACAACGGATCTGGCAAGCCTTTCTGCTAAAGCTCCTGCCCCAAACGGTGAAATCGAACCGCTGGACCAGGGCATTCATCCAGCTGTAATGATGGCACTTTACTCAAAAGATTTCATTAGCCCGTAATAAAAATGGGATATCTCTTATCGATGACCCAGCTCCCTGGCTGTCTCTGTAGTGCATTTCTGATTAAACGGTCCTATTGCTTGTTTAGGCTTGCCTCATGATCAAAATAAAGCACCAATTGGTGCATCAAAGATTTTTCCAAATTGACGAATGGAGATGCAACAGGCCGCAGATATAAAACGTAATAGTCGAGGAATTGCTGACATTATACACGCCATGCGGCAAAAAAACTTCCTTTGACTTCCCTGACTCTGAATACGGGCCAACATCGGTGATAGCAACTGCAGAAGCTGAGACGACCTTGCGTAAGCTGGATACATTTCGCTGTCGTTATCAGACCTTCAGACCTTTGACCGACACTGTAACCGAAACCTGCAGGCTGTACATCAAGGGCAACACGGAACGGAGGGACAGGAGGAACAGCTAGCAGAACCTAAACAGTTGGACATGATGTCGACGGGGCATCATAAAAGTGGATGATCCTGTTTCAAGTTTCCCCATCGATTGGGGTAAAACTTGGACCTCGTCGCAACAGTAAAATATCATGGCGAGCAGTAGAATCAGCGTCGTGACTGGCGCTTCTCGCGGTTTAGGTGTACATGTCTCCGCTCTCCTTCACAAAGAAAAATGGTGCTGATAGATGGATACAGCTCGAGTTCGTGACGCAGTTGTCTATAAACCCTTCCAACCTCGTTTTCGCACTGGCGCGCAACCCCGGTTCTGCTCCGAAACTGCAAGGGCTGGCCCAGAGCAGGCAAAATGTCATTTTGGTGAAGGCAGACACGATTGATGATGAAGTATGCGAACTGCCTTCGTAGAGGTAAGGGACCGAGTTGGAGAGAAGGGAATTGACGTCCTCATCGCTAAGTGCGTTTCTATCTCATCCATGCCCAGTGATCATAGGATCTTGTACTCTTAGCGCAGGGATTGCCACCGCTCGTGGTGAGGTGAGGGACATAGAGCAATTGTGGGAAGAATCATTCAGCACTCGCCCATATGACGATTTCACCGAACTGGTGAGTTGTGGCCTTCATCCAGTCCCGAAACAATCCCTGATTACGGCAACAGTTTAATGTCAACGTTGTAGGCAGCATCAGAACAGTCAACACCTTTCTTCCACTGGTCAAGAAAGGAAATGAGAAGAAGATTATCATGGTTTCTTCTGTTTCAGGCTCTCTCAGCGTCAATAGTATAGACAACCCTTTCGACCGTAACGGGAACGGATTTGTAGGACCTTATTGCGGTTAGCCTCTGCTTGCTTGTCGCATGTCAAAGCGCTAATGAACGCATCCAGTGTCAAAAGCGGGTGAGAAACTTTATTTTCTGAGAGCAACTCGATTGAATGTAATTGCAGCTCTCAATATGGCGGCTAGAAAGTACGCTGTCGAATTTCACAAAGATGGAATTATCGTGATAGCGATCCAGCCGGTTCGCTACCTGTTCTTCTCATTGTTGTTGACTTATCTTCTCTTTCGGATCAGGGGTACATAAAAACGGACCTGTAGGTGTCATTGCTGCAAATATGGTTTACTGCAAAAGGTGACCTCAGCGACGACTAGGCCAGGTACTAATGCGGTATGTTTCTCTGTTGGCAAGATCACAGGGTGTTTGACGTTGTTTACTAGGCATCTCTGGAGGCACCAGAAGCAATAAAGAAGGCCGTCAACAGGCTGGATTCGCTCTTATTGAGTGATTCAGGACGGTTTATTAATATGCAGGAGGACAAGGATATTCCATTCTGAGAGTGGGCACAGATGCGATCCAAATGCACGTCCTGTCATAGTGTAAAACTAGGGCCTTGAGCTGTCATAAATGTCAATCTACTTGTTCCAACTTCCAAGTCAAGTCTCGCAGGGGAACGCTTGCCTTGACAACGTAAAAGCGGGAAAGTCCTTCGCAACGGTTTGAGACACTTAGAGGCGTTTGGTAGCTATAGATGTCATGGCTACAACCTGATACAGCCATGTAAACTTGTAAAGCGACTAGTGAGTGACTGTGCGAGCAAGACGTCACGTGGATGCGATAAAGAACCCCGCATTTTTACCCCGGAATTTAAGGTCAGCATCAAAATCTTGTAGGGTTAGGGCTGTGGCAAACCCTTAAATCCCGCGTCGAATTTTTCACGTTCCTCATCCGCTCTTCCTCTTTTCAGTTTCTCGCCACTCTGTTCTTTCCCTTCAGGCATACATAGAGCCTTAGACTGCAGTTAGAATTCTTTCCAACGGCTTCCCCATAGATTTTAACAGAGTTTTTCAAGATTTCAAGCCAAACTAATAACAGTGAGTCCTTTCGATTTTCCCCATTGTTGGAGCGGTGAAGTAATTGTTGTGGGAAAAGAAATGGTCGCTGCCACCGCTGCCGCTCCCGTTGAGGCTGTCAAGTCTACGATTGAATCCCTAAAAGCCCAAGTTCAGGGCACCCCTGATTCCGCCACCGCTACTTTCGACTTCACTCCGGCGATCGCCACGGGAGATAACGTCGATGCTCTCATCGCTACCCTCAAGACCGATGGAGTGAAAGTTTTGGAGGCGAATGGGTTTTCTGCGGCTCTCGAGAAGGCTCTTACCGATAAGAAGAACAACGCTGTTCGTGAAGGAGCTTGCTCCCTCATCTCGACCCTCTGCGAAAAAGGCGTCGGCCATTACGTCGAACCCTACCTCTTCCCTACCGTCTTCAACCTCATCATCGAATCCTTCGCTGACAAGATCGCCACCGTCAAAGCTTATTGTTGCATGTCAAAGCGCTAATGAACGCATCCAGTGTCGAAAGCTGGTAAGAAAGTTAATTTCCTGAGAGCAACTCCATTGACGTCATGGCAGCTCTCAACATGGCGGCTAGAAAGTACGCTGTCGAATTCCACAAAGATGGAATTATCGTGATAGCGATCCAGCCGGTTCGCTACGTCTTCTTCTCATTGTTGTTGACTTATCTTCTCTTTCGGATCAGGGGTACATAAAAACGGACCTGTAGGTGTCATTGCTGCAAATATGGTTTACTGCAAAAGGTGACCTCAGCGACGACTAGGCCAGGTACTAATGCGGTATGTTTCTCTGTTGGTAAGATCACAGGGTGTTTGACGTTGTTTACTAGGCATCTCTGGAGGCACCAGAAGCAATAGAAAAGGTCGTCAACAGGCTGGATTCGCTCTCATTGAGTGATTCGGGACGGTTTATTAATATGCAGGAGGACAAGGATATTCCATTCTGAAAGAGTGGTACAGACGCTATCCCAATGCACGTCCTGTCATAGTGTAAAACTAGGGCCTTGAGCTGTCATAAATGTCAATCTGCTTGTTCCAACTTCCAAGTCAAGTCTCGCAGGGAACGCTTGCCTTGACAACGTAAAAGCGGGAAAGTCCTTCGCAACGGTTTGAGACACTTAGAGGTGTTTGGTAGCTATAGATGTCATGGTTACAACCTGATACAGCCATGTAAACTTGTAAAGCAACTAGTGAGTGACTGTGCGAGCAAGACGTCACGTGGATGCGATAAAGAACCCCGCATTTTTACCCCGGAATTTAAGGTCAGCATCAAAATCTTGTAGGGTTAGGGCTGTGGCAAACCCTTAAATCCCGCGTCGAATTTTTCACGTTCCTCATCCGCTCTTCCTCTTTTCAGTTTCTCGCCACTCTGTTCTTTCCCTTCAGGCATACATAGAGCCTTAGACTGCAGTTAGAATTCTTTCCAACGGCTTCCCCATAGATTTTAACAGAGTTTTTCAAGATTTCAAGCCAAACTAATAACAGTGAGTCCTTTCGATTTTCCCCATTGTTGGAGCGGTGAAGTAATTGTTGTGGGAAAAGAAATGGTCGCTGCCACCGCTGCCGCTCCCGTTGAGGCTGTCAAGTCTACGATTGAATCCCTAAAAGCCCAAGTTCAGGGCACCCCTGATTCCGCCACCGCTACTTTCGACTTCACTCCGGCGATCGCCACGGGAGATAACGTCGATGCTCTCATCGCTACCCTCAAGACCGATGGAGTGAAAGTTTTGGAGGCGAATGGGTTTTCTGCGGCTCTCGAGAAGGCTCTTACCGATAAGAAGAACAACGCTGTTCGTGAAGGAGCCTGCTCCCTCATCTCGACCCTCTGCGAAAAAGGCGTCGGCCATTACGTCGAACCCTACCTCTTCCCTACCGTCTTCAACCTCATCATCGAATCCTTCGCTGACAAGATCGCCACCGTCAAAGCTGCCGCTGCCGCCGCCATCAAGAATGTTGTCCAGGTTATGACTCCTTGGGCAGTTCCTGTCCTCGCGCTCCCTGCTCTTTTGGAGAAGGTCAAGAACTCCCCCAAGTGGCAGATTAAGCTCGGATGCCTGGACATCTTGGATCTGCTCGTTGTTTCGGCCCCTGAGCAGCTTGCAAGAGAAATGCCTGACATCATCCCCGTGATGACGGAAGCTATCTGGGACACGAAGCCTGAAGTCAAGAAGGCTGCTCGCGCCTCTTTGACCAAGCTTACCGCTCTCGTATCCAACAAAGATATCGAGAAGGTTCGTCGATGCTTTTGTCTTCTGTAACAATATCTAATGTCCAGGTATTAGTTCATTCCCGCGTTGATCAACTGCTTGATCAATCCTGAGCAAGAAGTTCCCAAGACGATCCAGCTCTTGTCTGCCACTACCTTCGTTTCTGAAGTGGACTCCCCCACCCTCTCGTTGATGGTTCCCCTGCTCTCCCGAGGTCTCAATGAGAAGTTGACCGCCACGAAGCGAAAGGTTGCTGTCATCATCGACAACATGTCCAAGTTGGTCGACAATGAGAACACTGTCAGGCCTTTCCTGCCTAAGCTCCTTCCTGGACTCATCAAGATGGAGCAAACCGTCGCTGATCCCGAAGCGCGTGGAGTCGTCAACAAGGCTATCAAGACTCTGCAAGGTGTAGGAAAGGTTTCCGGTGATGGATCCGACCTCCCTCCCCCGAAGGTAACGAAGGCGGAGGACTCGCTTCCCAAAGTCAATGCTGCTCTCAAGAAGCACGCCGCTTCCGCAGCCACGGATGCCAATGCTAGTCTGATCAGGTACATCGCTCAAATCGTCGCTAACCTTGTCAACGCAAGGAACCTCGAGCTCGTAGAGTGGAACAGCGCTTTGACCGCTTATGTTAACCTGATGGCTCCCGAAGCTGCCTCCCATGCTACAGTTAAGGAGGTATTGGAGAAGTCTGCTGGAGCAGATGACGAGATCTTAGCTTTTGATGACGAAGAGGAGGGTGAAGACCTTTGCAACTGCACTTTCTCTCTGGCCTAGTGCGTCTCTCCTTGCTTCTTTTAGTTTCGAGTCTGATAGTTGCTGGGCGAACAGTGGTGCCAAAATTTTGTTGAACACCGCGACGATGAGATTGAAGAGAGGACACCGATACGGTCTCGTTGGCCGAAACGGTTCCGGGAAATCCACTTTGATGAGGTCCATCCAACAAGGACAAGTCAATGGTTTCCCCAGCCCTGACGAAGTCAGGACTTTTTACGTTGAACATGACATTGGTATGCTTTTGCTGCATCTATAGTGAGATCACGTGTTGATTTTGTTCCAGATGGATCTGAGGAAGATACTACTATTCTTCAATTCATCCTTTCCGATAAGCGTCTTGGTGCGAGCGAAGAAGAGGCGAAGGCTTCTCTTGCCTCTGTCGGCTTCACCGCTGAGCGCCAAGAGCAATCGATTGGCAGTCTTTCTGGAGGTTGGAAGATGAAGTTGGCTTTGGCTCGTGCTATGCTGTTCAAGGCCGACATCCTCTTGCTCGATGAACCTACCAACCACTTGGACGTCCTCAACGTCAAGTGGCTCGAAGACTACCTCCGATCTCTTACTACTTGCACTTCCATTATCGTCTCTCACGACTCGTCCTTCCTTAACAACGTTGTTTCCGACATCCTCTACCTTAACAGGTTCAAGCTCAAGCGATACCCCGGAAATCTCGATCAATTCGTCAAATATGTCCCGGAGGCGAAGGCTTTCTATGAGCTCAACCCTCAAGAGGACTACAACTTCAGGATCCCCAACCCACCTCTTCTCGATGGTGTCAAGACCAAGGAGAAGTCGATTATGAAGATGAGGAACGTTGGATTCCAGTACCCCGTTTCCAAGGTTCAACAGCTTTACGATATCACCCTTCAAGTTTCTCTCTCCTCCCGTGTCGCCGTTCTTGGTCCCAATGGTGCTGGAAAGTCTACTCTCGTCAAGCTCCTTGTTGGAGAATTGGAGCCCAACAAGGGTGGTGAGGTTTGGAAGCACCCTGCTCTCGTCGTCGGCTATGTGTCCCAGCATGCCTGTGAGTTTTGTCACACCCAGTTTTTAACCGTCTGATGTTGGCGCAGTCCACCACATCGACTCTTGCCTTGATAAGACCCCTCTAGAATACCTCCTTCAACGCTTCGCCACTGGTGAGGACGGTGAAGAGCTCACGAAGACCACTAGAGTCATCACCAAGGAGGACGAGGAGAAGATGAAAGCTGGTGCTCTTATCACCATCGAGGGACAGAAGAGAACGATTGATGAGATCATTTCCCGACGCAAGCTCAAGCAATCCTACGAGTACGAAGTGTCCTTCAAGGGTCTTTCCTCGTCCGAGAACATTTACCTGCCCCGTGATGATCTTATCAAGCGAGGATTTGAGAAGGCTGTCGCTGCTCTCGATACCAGGGAGGCTCAGAAACTTGGTCTCACCCGCCCTCTCGTCCGAAAGGAGGTTGAGAAGCACTATGCCGATTTCGGTTTGGAGGCTGAATTCGTTTCGCATAACACCATGAGGGGTCTCTCTGGTGGTCAGAAGGTGAAGGTCGTCCTTGGTGCCGCTACTTGGCGACGGTATGTTTTGTTTCATTTCACCGCTTTCAATATACTCATTGTATTCGCATCGTCTTAGACCTCACGTTGTCATCCTCGACGAGCCCACCAATTATCTCGATCGCGAGTCGTTGGCCGCTCTCATTGATGGACTGAAGAACTTCGAGGGAGGAGTCCTCATTATCACTCACTCCAAGGAGTTCTCAGAGTCGCTCTGTAACGAAGTATGGGCTATGAAGGACGGTTACCTTACTCCTTCTGGTCACAACTGGTTCGTTTATCCCTTCCACAAATATTTTCTGAACTAACATAAATGCGACAGGGTTGAGGGTCAAGGTTCCGGACCTAGGATCGACCAGAAGGATGGTCCTCAAGAGGATACTTTCGATGCCATGGGTAACAAGGTCGAGAACAAGGCATCGAAGAAGTTGACTTCAAAGGAGGAGAGGAAGAAGAAGAAGGACAGGATGGCCCGCCGCAAGCGTGGAGAGGAAGTCTTCACAGACGAGGAGGATTAAGCTACCAGATTTGCCCTTTCCATTCTTTTCGCTTTTTTGTTTGTGTTTAGGACTGCTTTTTGTAATCACTTCTGGGCATCTACTGGTACTCCAATAGACTACGCTTTCTCCAAACTTGCGAATCTGGCAAACAGTACGTAACAATCGAAAGCGGAAAGCATCCACCTAAATGTATAAAAGACAAAGGCTCTTTGAGGCACGTGTAAACAGCGGTCGGGAGTTTGTATATTGCGTCTCCCCCCTCAGGGCACAAGTAGGTCAAGGCGAATGCTTCCATCGCGAATCGCCAGCTTTTGCAGCCATCAATCGCTTGCCACGACATGCTCCGGTCACATACTTCCCATTCCAATTCTTCTGATCCATCGTCATCATCTGCTCTCTCAAATTTCGCTTTTTCGCCAGACTTCTCGTCCATCGATTCCAGCTCCCTCCCTCATTCGTTGTCATCCAACGGTTAGCCTTTCTCTCCAATTTTTCATGGTGGAGTGGATCACCCACTCATCGTGAGACGAGAAGGAGCTGTACTGATGAGGTCGTGTTGGAAGCAGATCAGCGAAGAACAGTCCAAAATCTGAACCATCAAATCGACTCGTTGAACGACGATGCAATCAACGATCCTGCCAATCTCGAGCTCTCTGACATTCCAAATCGCATCCAAGACTCTTTGAAATCAGTGTCGATATACGTGCATCAATGCAGAAGACTGGGAGCCAGAGTGACGCTCGCTATCGGGGCAGCACTGGTGAGATTCTTCCTCCTTCAGTTTTGAACTAGCCTCTGATTTCAGCCGATGGTCAGGGACACACCGCGGGCAGGTTCACACCTAAAGCTGAGCCTTCGGGTTCAGATCACCTTGCAAGCTTGAAGAGGTTCGTTCAGCCTTTCATTTAGAGCTTCCCACTGCGGAAAATGTGGACGTAACGGCTGATCTGGATGTGATGTGATAGGATCGCGATCTTTTGCTTGAACCTGATCAGGAGATGCGGTGGAGAGACAGCGGTCCAGTTGATCTTGAACCGTGAGGAGATGAAGGGGCTGATCAATCGAATGAACGAGGAGCTTATCGCTTGGACTGTCGACAATGGAATGTCTGCCCTTTTCGATTCCTCGACTCTTGCGAAGGAGGACGCATCAGATGAAGCGGACGACGATAAGAGTGTGATCGGGCAAATCTTGAGCGAACAAACGAATGTCTTGTCGATGTTGAGCAAGATAGCGAACCAGGTCGAAGGTGGAGAACGAGAAAGGATGAAGGAGGAACTGGATAGGGAGAGACAGTTCAACGATACGAAGCAGCGCCTGGACGTCATTATTTCGCTCCTTCAACAGCATCAGAACACGAACGCTTCGGGATCGACGACTGGTGGAACGGGTTCTCAGAGGGGAAGTCAAGATTTCTACCATATCCAGAGAGCGCTCGATATGATCAGACTTGATCATCCTTCCACCGCCTCCTTACCCCCAATACCGATCGGCACTCCTTCTTCTCATCTAGCAGACGTGTCCCCCCCTCTCTCCCTCCCCAGTCGAGCAAACGTTTCATCCACTTCGCTTAACACCTACTCTTCCTTCGACACTGCGTCAACGGTCATCCCAACTGGAAGCCCCCTCGATTACATGGAATATGGACGCTCGAACTCACTCCCTTCCATCCCTACAGGTCTTCGAACTACGACCACTGCAGCTGCAGTGGCAGCTGGAGCACTCCCAATTCCCATCCCATCGCCGTTACAAAACTCCACGCTTCCCCGCGCTCCGGACAGCCCATTCCGATCGTCGTATCCAAGCCCCTCGCTCCCATCCCCAACTCGTAGCCGCTCCCTGGCTATCCGTTACCTCGATCCTGCTACCGGCTTACTTACCGATCTTAACCTGTTCCCCTCTAACTGGCTCTGGAAGTCCCCAGTCCCCGTCGAACACGCCTATACCCCGTCCGAACAGCCCGTCCAGAAGGATGCTGTCCTTGTTGCGGTTTGTCTTTGGACTCCAAACACGACAGCGCTCGAAAGGGCTCAAAGTTCAGAACAACGCTTTGTTCCCAGGAGCGAGATGAACTTTCTGTTCCCGAACGTGGGCGGAGAGGTGAAGGTGTTGGCGTTGTTTGAGATTAGGGGAAGGGTTTGGGTTGCGGGTTTGCATAGGGGAACCCCAGGGCTGATTCCACTCGAGTGTCTCGACGTCGATAGGGACGTCAATTGGTCCTCAAGGAACCTCCCAATTGTCATTGCGCCAATCCATGAACTAGCGACTTCTATCGTCGCCTTCATCCGCCACTCCAACGTTGGACGATTCAATATCATAGACGGACTTCTCTATAGAGCTTTCATTCGATACTTAGAACAAGGGACGTGGCGCTATGTATGATTTTCTTGGCTCTACTCCACCGTTTAGCTGACGACGGTGCTGGATAGCATTTGACGGGCAAACTCTCGAAGCTCCGCAAAGGTTCTTCTGGACCAGTGACCATCGTGCAGGATGGAGCAGAGAAAACGGTCGCTTTGAAACTACCTACGGTCACGTTCAGGGATGGAAGTGACCATGAGCTTGCTTTCGATAATGAATTCGCCAGAGACACCTTCTTCGATGAGGTCGTGAAACTCAGTCCCAACCTCGATATCAGTCACGGTGGGAATGGAACACCCGGAAACATTTCGCCAGTCGTCAGCAGGGCCGGGGTCTTTTGAGGATGGAGGAAATATGGACATGACGAATGAGCGAATTTTCCTTAGATTGCAAATGACGGTCACGCAAGTTCGATCGAGATAGGATGCTCTTGCTGCCACCAATGCGACTTTGGGACGTAAATTTCGCTCGATTTCATCATCAACAAACGACTACATAGACTCAGTTACTTTCTTGATCTCTTCTTCGTCTTCATTTCTGGATACACACCATACATTAACATCTCTTTTAAGTCTTGAAAGTGCTCGTGCTCGGAAATCTTTCATGGTCTGGTTCTGGTTAGTCTCGTATGGTAATCTGGCTTGATGTGTCTGGAATCTCTTCTGCTACTCCTCTTCATTGGAATTTAGCTTCTCTGTTTGGTGGACTGGGACGGAACACGGGCAGTGGTGGGTGACGAGTTTATCTTTCAGTTTATGGATAAGTTTTGCCTTCAGGCGTCTTGGTTGACTATTCCGAAATTAGTTCCAAAAGATTCAAATTTCTCTTGATTGCTAACCTCAAACGCATTATTCTTCCTTCCCACCACTCAACACCTAATATCTCTTTTTACAAATCTCACGTTCATCCTTCAGTCAACAACCCTTAGTCTGCAGCTTGGTGTTTGGGAATCCGACTCTCATGTTTCTTATCACAATACCGCTGATGATATGCTCAAGATGTCGAATCTACCTCACTCTGTGCTTCAGCTATGATCTTCATCATATCGGCTTTCCCACATTCCTGCCTCTCGAGAAATGGAGTAAACATGGTCTGGTCTACGTCTGCAAAAGGAAATGATGATTTATTAGCCTTCAGAGAGGTTAGTTATTCGTTGGGAACATACATCGCCAGCATCAGACTGCGGTGGATATCCGAAGAGAGATCGTTAGGATTCGTCACAACCTTTTGGTGGACTTGAAGAGGAGAATTTCGATAGAGTAGAGAATCAGATTGAAGCGGAAGCAGAAAACTTGAGAAGACTGTGGAGTCAAGAGAGGCAAATCCCAGCCAAATCGTGAAGACGTTCGTAGCTAAGACTAATAAATTGAAACAACACCAAAGAAGCTCGTCGAAGGCGGGTCACAGAGACAAGTGAGACAGAACTCAGACATAGGTATAAACAATTGAAGGCTACACGTGCGCACGAAGTTCTTCCCTCCTTCCTTGTTTTATCGATTGATTGACTGACTGAATACGAACTGGGAGTCGCGATACAGAGATGGCTTTTTTCATTTTTTGTTACGTATTTTTATCGAGGGAGGGAAGCTTGAGGTATAGCGTCAAGGAGCCTTTCGATGTCTTCCTTAATTTGATAACACCTATAACCTTATCAGCCATCTTGCGATTTCGGCACATCTAAAGAAACCTTTACGTTATTTCCTCCTGAAAGGCGATTTGGAACACAGTCCTATCATGGTAAATGAGAAGTTTATAAAGATCTCCCACGGGCTTGACTATTCGATTGAGCATGACCTCGACTCCGAAGTCGCGATAGATTTCCATTCCCGAGATGTTGGCGACGATCATCTACTTAAAACATCAAAAAGGTGACAAACTGAGGACGAGACGAACATGGCGCCACGTCCCCTGCTCTTTGAAACGAATCCAATTGCCGTATGCGACTCCAGACACGACGTTGTGAGTCCCTCGATCTCCGCGCCGCAGGAACCCGATAAAGCTTGAGGCGGTCTCATGAAGCGTACAAGCGGCATTGTCGACAGGAGGCATAGTTCGCGCATTTTGATCGATGAGGCATTTGAGCGGAATGAGCCCATTTCCGATATTGCTGGCACCATAGATCCACACCACACCCTTCACGTTCCAAATCGACGAGACTACCACAGGCGTCGCGACGGGCACCCTCAAGAACGTGATCCTCGAAGGACGGATGTGTCCAGCCTGGACAGCGTCGTCGAGTGCAGAATCAGAGGACATCCAATCCGCCTTCGCGCAGATTAGCGTCGTTCCTTCCGTTATCCGCGAACCGGAGAGAGATTGGCATTCGGCCAGTTGTTCTGGGATATCCCAGCACCAATTTGGAGTGAAAATAGTGGAGACGCTTGAAGCAGGCATTCTTCGGCCCTGGAGGGTTGAATTGGTAGAATTTGCCGAATGGCCTATAGGTGGACGAGAAGGTCCTGCATGAGTATTCTTCGGATGGGTTGTATCCAAAGGTAGAGTGGGCTGTTTTATGCCTGCAGATGATGGTGGAAAAGGAGAATGATATTTTGGTGGTTGGCCTGATTCTTTTTGTAGTGGGGTGTGCATGTTGGGACGAGTAGCACTTGGAGATGGGGGATTAAGGTCCATCCTGCGCAGCTGCTCTTCGAGACTTTCGTGTTGTCGATAAGAATCCGGCACAGGTCTGTGTGGTAGCAGAGAGCTTGTACTTGCGGTCGATGTTGGATGTTGGGGATCCATCAATCCCCTACCTCGCCCAAAGGTCTCGTGTCCAGGATATTTCAACTGTCCTGGGCCAGGTCTGGCGATAGGACGCGGGCCGACGTGACTGGTGGGCAAAGGATCGACACTAGTCGCAAAGCTGAACTTCCTCATGTGGCCCACGCCTGGAATATTGCCACCATCAGATCCACTTGAGTGTGAAGTGAAGTCCTGATCTTCCTCCGTTGTCCTCGACTCGGGATCTTTCCAATGTGGGGTCGATATGTGAGAGCGAAGGTCGGAGGGGTCAAATAATTCATGCGGAAAGTCTCGAACGTTGTCCAACATTCGAATTGCACGCGAAAAACGGTTCTTTGTTCGATTGAGCTCTTCTGTCGGAGGGAAGGTTCTGTACTGTTCGTAGACGGCCTGCACCAAGACCTTCGTCGACGTGAGCTTAACGTTCAGCTCAATGAACTCTGGATCCATGCAACCGTGCTCGTTCAGCTTCCACCTAAAGGCACCTCGGTTACCTTATGAGAAAGTGGTAGAAAGATTCATACTGGCGGTCTACGATACTCCCTGTAAAACACTATAAATAAAAGCACGGGGAAGAAGCGAGCAGAGACGAACGGATATGGATGAAAAGGCCTTCAGTCTCCGATGCCAAAGAAATGATATTCGCGACCTCTACGTCGTCGTGGAACGAATTGTCGGCGTCCTTCCTTTGACACTCCGCTTGCATTAGATGCAGGTTTTGCTGCCAAAAGACATGCAGAATTAGCGTTGGTCATGAACGGGGATAGAGAGCGCGCACCCGAACTATGGGCGGAATGTTGGAGCCTGCCCAAAGAAGCAGAGCATCGTTCTCTCTCCTCAAGCGTTCCTTAATCGATGGTTGATCGAGCACAATATCAACCACCTCTCTTTGCAAGAGATTGGCTAAGATACGTGACACAGTTGCTGTGATACTTCACAAAGGGAAGATAATCAAGAAGCTCTCAACGTCCGTCCTATCGCGAGTTAGCAAAGAGAGGACGTACTTTTTCAACCGATCCAACTGTGTACGGTCCTTCAATGCGCGATTGGCCCAACTGACAACTTTGTCTAACCTCTCACCCAAACACGCAATAACATTGGCGTTGAAAACGAGCCCTCCACCTTGCGCAGCGGCGATGATATCATGCGTCTCTTGTACTGTAGCCTGTAGGATTTCATCGAATTCTTGTTGCTCTGCCGCCGACAATCGTCGGTTTAGCTGTGGGTGACCGAAAGCAGCAGCATCATCGTCGCATCCGTCCGCATAACCATCACCGTCCAAGTCATCGATTTGGTCGTCAAAATGAGGTGAAGTGCGCAGAGCGTTGTAGTAGGCCATTGGAGAGTAGAAAGGAAAAGGAAGAAGTGTCAGTGCGAACAAGCAAACGAAGGGGACGGGTCGAACGAGCTAGTCGAACGAGAAGAAGAGGAACGTGGGACTCACCATAGACATGGCAGCGTTATCGGAACTTGGGACAAGGTGTTGATGGCTCTATTTGAACACTCGAGAGAATTGCTTGACCCTTTTATTCAGTCAAACTTTTACAAGTTTCGACAGCACCATGAGATGAAGAACACAGAAAGAGATCCACACGCACGATGGGCAAAGTTCCCTGATCTGTCCACTGTCCTCGCCCGGACGTTTCTAAAACAAAATCTCACAAATATTTAGCAAAAATCGAGCGAATAGGCGCTCCGAAGCTTTATCTCTTTCGCGATGTGCTTTCCCAAGGACCGCGTGAGGACGCGTGTCCTTTTCTCGGCTGTTTTCGAGCAGGCTTTCGAGCAATCTGAAAGAAGCAATAATCAGGATGATTCGGAGCTGATGTTGAAAGGGATGCCGGTCATGTGCGGGCTGATGGAGTACTTTGACACTTTTGATCCATCGGGGAGTCTCTGTCGCCCAATCTCAGATGGAGGAAGTGGTCACGCTCCCTTAATTTGGGCTTAACCTTGTACTTGTTTCGTTTCTCGTCAGTTCTCTGGGTAATGCAGCAGAGAAGGGTGTAACCTCGTTTATGACTATTAGCACGATTGACGGGAGTAACTTGAGCGATAGAGTACAGCAGATAAATAAACTTTGCACAAAAAAAGAAGTTGCAATTTTCACTGATGAAACCCACTCCACAATCCTTGTTGATACAACAATCCTCTTGCGAGACAAAAGCTAAAGCAGAAATGAAGGTGGTAACTTATGAAATAAAGGCTCACCGGAGACTAGACCTCCTCCCTCGACTACTACTAGTGCTCCTGCTCTTTTCGGCCCTCGGCGTTCTCTCTCCCTCTATCACACCGGAACTCTTCAATCCCACCAATCTCAGAGCCTTTTCAGCTCCTCGACTCAATGACCTTTCCGCCATACTAACAACATTTCCCATCGCTTCCCTACCCAGCCTGCCCTGTCGCGAAGAAGATCTTTCCCTCCGAACCTTGGGAGAGCTCGAGGATCTGTCTCTTCCAACTTGTGGCGAACGACTCCTTGAAGCGCTCCGGCTGCGACGGTTACGGAAGGTATCGACGGGAGAAGGAGAGATGTCCTGGTCCAGGTCAGAATCCATCTCATCGTCTGAAAATTCGACGTTCGTATTCTTCTCAATGTAGTCCTTCCTGCTCTTTCTTTGTTTCTCCATCGCACCACGCATCCATTCGCTTCCCGAGACCCGAACGATATCCCACCTCCTCGATGGATCTGTGTCTAAGAGACCTCTCAGCATCTCCTCAGCCAATCTCTTCTCCCTATCCTCCTCCGAAGAGACGCCAAAGAACGATATCATCTTCTTCCCCGGTCCCGTACCTGCCTGAAGCGAAGAAGGGAGTTCCCAGTCACCTTTGAGGATTTTCATCTTCAACCTGGGCTCGAACGGGTCCTCGAAAGGCAATCGACCCTCAATGAGAGCATAAAGGACGCATCCGAGCGCCCACATGTCGACGGAGAAGTCGATGATAGGAATCCGGCTGCGAACTTGTTCGGGTGGAGAGTAAGCGAGGGATCCTGGAAGGGCGTCGTCTCCTATCGTGCGCTCCGACCGCGATTTCACACCAGTACTATCAGTAGCGCCGACTCCGTGACCCCCTCCCCAATCCCTCCTTCTCGTCCAACTCCCACCATAGCTGACGACTTCCGCTAAGCCAAAATCCGCAATCCGAAAGCGGCCGTTCTCGTCCATCAAGATATTCTCAAGTTTTATATCCTTGTGGACCACCTTTTCCTCCAGATGAAGATATCGCAGCCCATCCACCACTTGTGCAAAGATGTGCTTGACGTGGCGCAAATCTAAACCGTGTCCATTCGCCTGTCCTCGCTCCCACGTTCCTCCCTCTTTCCTCCGGTCAGGTAACGGTTGAACAGGCATGGTGGATGAATGGGAGAGCGCTAGACCTGTGGATCGAGAGGCTAGAGAGCGGCCTCGTCGTCCCAACTCGTTGATGTAATGGAGGAGATTGCCACCCTTACAGAGAGGCATGAAGATATAAGTCGCTTCGGGACTAGAGTGAAGATGGAGGAGGGGAACAATATGAGGATGGTCAAGTTTAGACCAGATTTTGATTTCGCGTTCGAGGAATCGGCGAATCTTCTCAGCATGCTCGTGCTCTCTCTTCGGAGTCGCATCCGTACTTGCAATACCATGCAGTGAGGAAGAGAGATTGACAACCAAAGGTTTTTCCTCTGGTATAGCACTAGGAAGCAAGCCGGGACTAGAGCAACTTCGATCTCTTCCATACCCTCCTGACCCAACAGAAAGACCTCTGAAAACTTTCTGCAGCCTCCTATCTATGATTACCGGTGTAGGAGGGTCAACTTTCACTCCGACGGATTCAAGACCACCACTCCCTCCAAGCCCATCTAGCCCCATACCGTCCTCATGCCTAACAATCTTCACGGCAACGACTTCATCGTCCTTTTTTCCCTCCTTGACGATGCTGAACCCTCCCCAGCCTATGGTTTTGCCAAGCACGTAACCATCCACCTTCTCTCCCTCTCCATCAGCCGATTGTGTCGAATACGTCGACTCTGCCATCCCAGCAAGGAACTGCACAGCGGGCGTCCACGGAATCTGGCCGTAACTAGATGAGGAGATGCTAGTCGACGACGACGTAATACTCATTGTTGACGCAGTCGGCGAAAGAACGTGATACGGCTTTCGGGCACCACTCCGACTTGTTGAGTGAGATGGGTTGACCAATCGTTGGGAATTGGAGAAGACTCCTTGATGAAGGATCCCCGACGGTGGAGCGGAGTGAATATGTGGAGAAGGATATGAGAGCGGCGACGGGGAGCGATGCCTTGTCGGAGACATAGGTAGCGGGGCGGCCGCAGAAGACCAAGGGGGAACATCCGAATCCCCCGTTATTGGAGACTCGTACAATGCATCGTCACCTTTAGTACTCGGCGAGCTGGCCGACGTTGGGACGGCGAGATGAAGACTACCCGGACGGTGCGGGCGAGTGGGAGATTGAAAGCGAGCCGGGGACTAGGAGGCATTAGATTAGTACGTCTCAAATGTTGCTAGGAGCTAGCGTAATAAGACCGGACGAACTGGTGTCCCGGTTGTTCAAGCAATTAACAGGTCGTGGATGAATCACTAGAATCACTCCTCGCCTCCCAGTTCAAACCAGCAGCGGACGTGCGACTCACCTGAGACCTTTCGTCCCTCTCCTCCTCTCTGATATTCCTAAAGACGTCATTCCTAAAGGTATCCCTTTCTTTGATTGCGCTCCCAAACGTCCCTGGAAGAGATGTGGAGGCGCCAAAGCTCCCCGTACTCGCCTTCGTTCGTATACTACTGCTTCTGCGTGGCCGCAGTGAAAGACCGCGCGGATCGTAGAGTAAGGAGACTTCTTCTCCACCTGGAGAGGCAGAACGGTCGGATGGCGACGCTTCGAAACTACTTTTACTGGATGGCGATAAAAAGGCAGAGGAGGAAGCCATTCCTGTGAAGCTGTGGCAATGGATCTCAACTAAGCAAAACTCCAGTGACCCAAGGAAGACACGTACCTCAATCTCCCCCAAAAATGTTATGAACGCCTTATATCGTTGTTTCAAGGGGAATTTTGAGCTCTTCTCTTTGTTACGAGGTGAAGACGAAGTGATCGAGAATGTTGGTCGTCTGACTCGTTCCCCGTGAGAAACGGTGAGCTTCTATTTTCGCCTACTTGTAAGTCTTTTGTCATTCTCGTCAAGGAAACAAGAAACTCACGGATGACACTTGCAGTTACTCAGTTACACGGCCCACCTAACACGTTCTTCTCTCCTGCCACTTGGTCGTTCGGAAGTGTTGTCCAGTTCCCTAGTCCTGCCTTTAGTTTACATCAAAACGCGACCATTCGCGCGTGACACGTCATTGTGCGCACCCTAGCCAACTCAGAGCAAGTGTTGAGAAATTATTGTAAATTGGACAGATATTTGGATGGATAAGCTTGATTGGAGCAGTTCACCATTAAGGAATATTGAAGTACTGCATCTGTGGCCGCATCGCTTCATCCGTGAGTTTTGATTTCAAGATCGTTCTGCAGTCGATCTTGTGCTATGCGTCCTTGAGTTAGCTCTGCTTCGAGTTTTGCAGTGTTATCCCACATCACAATGTGCTATCATTAGATGTCCAACTATTCGTAAAGTGTCATGCAAACGGACGGAATGCTGTCCATTCTTTCGATCAAGTTTTTGCCCAAATCTAACATGCCTGATGACATCCTTGTCAGGTGTACTTGCAGCCCCTGAAATCGTCTGAAATAAGAAAATCTCGTGCCCAACTTGTTTCCTTTGAAATATGACATGTTTGCCAAAGCGGTTGGAATGAAAGATGCAGGGTACTACTGTATGCCTCGACTCTTCTGCCTGCAGCGATGTTCGGAATCTGGAATCATTACACAACACGAATAAGAGACGCTATTTGTCCTGAAGACATCTCGCTCAAGAGTCGGAAGACGAAAGGTCGGCCGCTCTTCGAAATGTCAGCCTTGGCCTTGCCTGTGTTGAAAATACTCTACTAGTAGACGTGATATGAGGAGCTTTTGTTCGCGTTGTGACTTGAAGAACGCAAGAGCAAGACACATACGCATTGGGTAATAAATCCGTTGCGATATCAAAACTGCGATCGACTAGGAATGCTGCTTACCTGCGCCGTCCACCTAATGTTTCGTTGAGAGTGCGTCAGAAGCTCCCTTCATAATTATTTTAGTTGTTCAATGCATACTTGCTTCAAGTTACTACATTGCTCGCCATGTCTCCGCCTGCCAGTGTGCCTTCTACGGACGGGACGTTAGATGGCGGTAGTGCTCTTCAGCTTCACCTGCGGTCTCCTCCACCTCATTGCCATTTCACCTCTGCTGACAGTAAACCTTGAAAGTTCGACAAGGACTATTTGCCGCCGAGACTTAAGGAGGGCACACTGGCAACTCCCATCCCGAATTCAATTTATACACGGAGGAAGCTGGTCCACGTCATGCGGACGCCGTCGCAATGCAAACCCTGGGCTGTTGGTTTGCAATTTCGCAAACATTACCTCAAAATCCTATTGGTCAGCCTTTGCAGGTCAGCCCATTGGTGATCTGCACGGTCGCCACCCTGACCTATTGATATTCCATTGAAGTTATTTGGAGACTGACTACGCAGACAAGACGCAAAGGAGACGTTCATGAACAATCATGGTAATAACTTTAGATTCAGATTGATTCAGCTTTAGAGTGGACTTAGCAAACTCACCTGCTGCTTGACGCTTTACCCGAGGCCAGCTTACCAGCTGCTGGGTCCGTTTTCATCAGCCTGCACCACAGTCACCACACAACCTTTGGGATTGGGAAACCGGATGGAGGTGAGCCGGCGATCGAAAAAAAAAGGACCTAAGCCTCGTTTAACCTTGAGCTTAACTTTCCATGGTGTGGGAATATTTCATCATTTCTTCTTGCTCAAAATGCCTTCTCTGCCTCTGCCTTAAACCGCCATCCTGACCGTCATGCAGCCTCATAACGAAGAATATGGAGATTTGCCTCTCCAGAAAGACCTTACAGGGGCTGCTTTCTCTGAAGATTTGCTGGATCAGATTTTGGGGGCCTCATTAAACAGTGCAACGGGATTTGGTGATGACAACCTGTCTGAAAATCTTCTCTCGAATCCATGGGACTTATCCGCCTTTTCTGGTATGATGGGTATGTCTCTTAGCTCCTTCTGCCTTAGAAGACATCGACACTGAACCCTTTTCCAAAGCCGACGCGTCACTTTTCCCTGACCCCTCCAAATCCAGCACTCCTTTGACCGGAAGCCCCAACAATAACTTGACCCCTTCCCCCCTTTTAACAGGGTCCCAACTCCATCCATCCATCATCTCACCTCATAATCAAGACGCATTTTTGATGTACCAAGCTCAACTTCTTTCTCGAACGTCAGGGCTACCTCCATCAACGGCCGCCATGGTTGGGGTGGGACCTACTATCTCTTCAGATATGCTTCACTTCATCTCTTTTCCTCAAGGATCGAGAAATGCCGATGGCGGTAAATCTCCATCTGAAGACTCGTCTTCAGATTACGCCGAGATGGAAGCACATACCAAACCGGCTCAAGTAACCATCTTCCTTTTCTTCTAGACACTCTGCTGACGATTGCATGTTGGGACCAGAAAAATCGTCGAGCCTCTGCTCCGGCGGGCATGTTAGAAAAGATGAAGAAGGTACCTCTAAAGTACACGGAGACGCGGGAAGAGCGACTGGAGAAGAATCGAATCTCGGCGTCGAAGTCGAGGCAAAAGAAGAAAGCTTGGGTCGAAGGTCTCAATCGAAGTTCGTGCCCCATCTCTCGTCTCCATGAGGGGTAGTTGCTAAATGTTGCGTGGAACAGAGGTCCAAGAGCTAAACGCTCAAAATGAGGGCCTCAGGCTCCTCATCGAAAATTTGAAGCAGGAGAAAACTCAGATTCAAACGGAGGCGATGGCGAGACGCGCAAGGAGAGCGACTTGTTCCAACTGCGATTTATCGACTTCTGGCACGACTCCAGCCTCTTCTTCAGGTTCCGCATAAAGTCAGCCTAACTTAAGGTCTTTATCGAGCTTCATTTATGTCGGCAGGCATATACAAGTGCCTTGGCTTCGTTTCGGTTTCTGCATTCCTCTGACTTACACAGAACTTCACGGTAGTCCCCTCATGCAGTCCCCCTCAACAAGACATTCAGATCGTTCAGAGTTGATGGACTCTTCTTCGTCCATAAAAGTTGGTATTCATCTTCTCGATGTGAAGTACCTTTTCTTTCGTGTCTACAATGAGTAGTATTTCTGGTTTAGCGTTATCTTGAGCCGCCTGCTCGTTCGAGTTATGTACTATACTCTCCCAACTCAGTCGTGTCTCCAAATCAAACACGTCCTTAGACTCTTGATTCAAGGAGAGAGAGCATGAGACGGACCACCGAGGGCGAGCAAGGAACATGCGTCTAACGCGCCGATCAGCTCGAAGAAGTCGATTTCAGACTTCCGGGCTTGTAAGGTTACGGCAATCTCAATCCCAAAATGAGAACTGCTCCCTTTCGCGACGCTTGAAGGCTTGACGCTTGACGTCGGTTGAGCGGAATCGCTTCGACTTGTGTCATTCTTGCGATGTCGCAGCAGCAGCACGGCGCCCGGCCTTCTTTGCAGTGCCTGGCGCGACTGACCTTCACTTGGGGCAAGGGGGGGCCAGAGCTTAAATTTGGAGGTGCTAGGGCATTTGCCAAGCCTTCGAGGGGCTAGAAATTGCCAGAAGCCCCTGCATTGTGAAATAGTTGTGAAAGAGTTGTATCTCAGACAATGCCAACGTCGTGAACAACTTGCGAGCCCATCCTTAGACAACAACTTCGATGCTGACTTCGATGGGGGGCAAGCAGCCATCCCAAAATCCATTGTTTCCTCCACCGCTGTCTCCGAAGGACGCCCGCTTTGCAGCTCGCCCAACTTCCTTCCCAACTTCACCATTTTCCCACGTTGCTAAAACCCGCTTCATCTCGTCCGATCTCGCCTCTGCTCTCGCCTTGGGCACGAAAGAAGGGCCAAATACTTCAAAGAGGGGAAGGGTATATAGTCTGGAGTAGAAAGAAAGACGTTGCTGCTTGAGAACAGAGAAAACGAGAATGTGAGAAGCTTTGTCGCATGGAAAGGGTATGTTCTCTCTTTGAAGCCGAATACATTGCTGTATACATAGTAATGGGATGTCGAAGGCTATTCTTGGGAGTTGCTTCGTCAACATATCCAATGCTGGGGGGACCATATCAGCTTTGCTCCCAGCACGAAAGCGTCGCAGCTCCAGCGCCGCCTCTACTTCATCGAATCCGAGTCGACCTCGCAAGAAGGCCACTGGCCGATCATTCGCCTCAGCCCATCCGTCCTGCACCGCACCTGTGATACCCTCTCATCCGATTGTTCAACTTCCTCCTTCCTCAAATCCGCTCAGCACCCCAGGATCACCATCAGTTGTCCCAGTTCCTGTCCATCGAAACGGTGCCATGGCGACTTTCTCTCCGACCAGTGAATGCAAGGTGTGGAAGTCAGTCCTGACCACTTCGTTCACACCTTCCTTCGTCTTCCTCCTGGTGCACCTTCCAACAAGTTTCCAACTCGACATTTGTCCTCCTTTGGGCCCTCTGACGACAATGCGGTCTCGCTATCATCCACCGCATACCAGGTGACTGCAGTGAACGTTGCAGATCAGTCTGGCACTGAGGTGGGCTCCTTCGCAATGAAGTGTTTCAAAGCTCACAGACGCGGCAGGCCATCGAATGCCCGGATTGCGGAGAGCATTTGTCATCCAAGAGATATCTGTCAAAAGTGCACCTCGAAGGACAAAGGTGTGCGAAGGCGGCTGCAAAGCCTCACTTGAAGACTGGAATTGAGGTGTTGGAGAAGGAGGCGGAGAAGCGGGAGGTCGATATCTTAACGTTGGAAAGAAGGCTTCTAGAGGAGATAGCTCGATTACGCTATATTCTGCTCTTGGAAGGTCTGTCAGAAGATGCAAGAGATCTCAGCCTACATCCTGAGGAAGAGTGTCGTGTCCGACAAAAAATAACGGAATACCAGCATGTTTCCTCCACCAGCATCGTATCTCTCTGCCATGGTCCCCGAAGTGCAGCATGTACGTTTTCTAGTTCTAGGCAGGAACAAGGCATCAACTGCAGATCATTTTCAGCGTGAACACATCGGACAATTGAACCACTTTAGAAGTGGGGACAAGAATGTGGCATGGATAGATGAGGTGGATGTGGACATGCTTAGAAACCTGGTGGGGACTCAGCGCCAGGTTGATCATAAGGTAATGAGACCTGTCGGAGGTCCAAGCATGAGCAACCGAGCTGAAACAGAGCTTCCCTCCTCCCTCTGTGCTTTGGATGACATGTATGTATGATTTCTTCTGTCTTCCATACAAGTGGAATCTCACGTTTGCCATAGCTCACAGGCAGCAACATTACTCAGCCTGCTTCAATACGACACGCCGACCTGGGCCTGAGCTCCTGGAACAGAATGCTACTTAGGCGTGCTTAGTACTGCCGCAAATTTGTGTTGATTTTTGCTCTCTTACAGTGCATAGATATTTGATTGGCTTGTTTCTTATTTTTAGTTTCTTCCTACCCATTTTCTTGCTTCTAACTAGTTTCTTCCTACCCATTTTCTTGCTTCTAACTTGTTCGTCACCTTCCCGCTTTTCAGAATAGGTACAACCGCAGATGCCGAAATTATTTGCCAAATAATTTCTGTGAAACCCAGGGCATAGGCACAAGAGTCGGGACTCTTGGGACCACCCTGGTGACCCCCTCGCACCTCAGAATTTAAACTCTGGCCCCCCCTTGCTTGGGGCGAGAATAAGGAATGATTTTGAGCTGAGCTCAGACCCCGTTGTCAACTAACTTGCGAGACTCACTCTGTTCCTACTAGTTGTATTCTACTAATCAAATTTTCTACTTGTTAATCCTCTGTAGACTATGGAACAATGCAGTTAAGCCTAAGAAAGGTGTGAAGAGGTGAAAGTGTGAAATGTGCCACCGGGAATATTTCATATCAGCGAAGCCTTGATTAGGGAATCAGCGACGTAAACTCCCGAACCCCACCGAAATCAACCCAGAGAAACGATTGGCCCTGCAGCCTTCGTTCTTATCGTGATAACGCTTTAACTACTCTACTTGGACACTCCCTCGCAGCAACAACATGGCCACACAACCTCAGCCTCAATTTCGACCTCAGTCCACCCATCAAGAACCAGCATCCAGCACCACTTTCAGCACCCCAACGACATCGCGAGACAATGTTGAGGAATCCTTGGTCATTTTTGCGCCTACTATCTCTTCGCACTCTGTGGGTACATCACATCCTCGTACAGATATTTCTGGGTCTGCGAAGCAGTCTCCTCCCGACCTCCAAGTTGGAGATGAAGATGGTACGCCCACGCCTTCCGCGGGAGGCTCTACGCCCTCCGATTGGTCAGTCGTCCTCCCCGGTCCCTCTAATCCTCACGCTCGAGGAAGAAACGCGCAATTGATGCTTGAGACTTCTCTTCCTCGGCACGATGGCACTGGGACCTTCAACGCTCAAGCGGAAGACCGAGAGCGTGACGAACCTCCGTCTCTCTATGCCAGCGCAATATCCATCTCTCCCTCCCTCACCGCTTCTTCAGTCGATTCAGGCTCCAATCTGATCTCGAGCGCGCAACTGGAGAGTATAGAATCCGAGACTGGCGATGGATCTGAGAGCTGGGCGGGAGAGAGTGCGAGCTTGGATAGTGCGAGTGCGAGCGACCTCCCACCGTTGTTGTACCAGCAACGGAGACCGCGAGGCAGTCGTCACTCCTTGTCTTCAGTCCCAGTCGGGACCAAGCAGAGCAGTCCGGAAGGTGGTGCTGGAGCGGCGCTTGGAGAAAGTTGGGCGATGGAAGAGTCGGGACTTGAGAGCGTGCATTCGCAGTCGGATGCATCGAGTCCGAGTCGACGGATAGAGGTTCCTGTGAGAGGAAAAGCAAAGAAGAGGAGTCGACGGCCATTGTATCGGAGAGCTTCGATCACCTCCTCCTCTCAAGCTCACGGTCATGCGCATGCGTACTCGAGGGGACGCGCACACTCCCATCCACGCTCCCGACTCTCGAGCGTCGGCTCCAACTTGCCCCTGATCGAACGAGTCGTCAACCTCATTTTCTCGCTCGAGCGCGAAACTCTAGAGTTGATCGAACAGGAAATTCAGAGACCGTACTCCTCCTACGCATTCAAAAGACCGTATCCCTCCCCTTCTCCGCTCTCGTTCTCCTCCGAAGGAGAGAAACATGGTTTCATGCGCGTGGCGAAAGAGAGTCGGATCGAGTTGGGAAACAACGAAGCCTGGAGGAGGGAAGAGTATGGATCCGATACCGAAGTGGAGAGTCTCATCGGTTCGTTGGCGAAGAAGAAGGATGGATCGAGAACGCCTAGAGTGATGGTTACACCTGTGATTGAGCGGATTGAGAGTGCGAAAGTGGAAGAAAAGCTGGAGGAACCGGAGAATGGTGGGCTGAGGAAGAACCGGTCGACTCAGTTTGGAGTGGGCGATATGGTTTCGAGAGTGGTGGGGAGGTGGAGTGAAGGGTGGAATGAAGCCGATTTTGGAGCTAGCCGGAGCTAGATGGTTTATGGGTTGTGCTGGTGAGTTTGGTTCATGCTCCTTCGCTCCTTTTAGTGAGAAGTTGTAACGAGAGTTTGGGAATTAGTTGTAGTTTCAAGGGATTTCCATTTGGCATTGAGAAATATCTGCTGTTTTCC
Source organism: Atractiella rhizophila (assembly GCA_021432655.1). Lineage (NCBI taxonomy): Eukaryota > Fungi > Basidiomycota > Atractiellomycetes > Atractiellales > Hoehnelomycetaceae > Atractiella > Atractiella rhizophila. The sequence goes on from MU271269.1 coordinate 35,647, forward strand.
TTATGATGTATGCATTACTTACTCCTCTTTGCTCCTCTCATCTGCGTTCATGTTCGACACAAACAATACCTTAGCTGTTTTCAGGAATGTGCAAATATATGTAACACTTCGCCCCTCCATTTTCTCAATCATCTTGATCCGAAGACCCCTTTGACCTCTCCACCCAATCCAGCCAACTACCCTCGTAGTTTCTCACGCTGACGGTCCAAAATGTCAGCACTTCATGAAGTTTATATACACAGAAAAAGCTCACTTCTTCCATCCCTTGGCCTTCATTTCCTGCAAGGCCGTCTCGCTCCTTTTGCCACTTCTGCAGTTCACGATGATGCAGGCGTCCTTTCCAGGCTTGCGGAATCCAAACTTCTGCACAAACTGTCCTTCGTCCATTAACAAAGAGTCGGGAAAGCTGGAAAGCGGGAGATTGACAGCGGAGGGGATGGCTCCTGCCGCCACTTCGTCCTGTTCTCGAACGTCTAAACCAACATCACGGTCAATGCGGCTTGCTCTGTAACGATGCGAGGAGAGGAGGGGGTGACGAACCGATGAGTAAGATGTCCTGTTGCGCCATCAGCTTCCAAAATGCGGTTTGAAGGAAGGAAGGAAAGAGAAACGCACATCGTTTGGCTGGTCAGTGATGGGTTTGAGCTCGTCGAATGTGATGGGCCTGTTAAGCCTGAAAGAATCAGGAACTTGGCGTGCCAGAGCGCTCGAGAGTTGAAAAGCTCGAAGTTGCATGGAAGGGAGCGCGAAACGCGGGGAGGCGAGGGAGACCCTGGAGGAAAGGAGCACTGGACGGAGGGCAGAGCGGAACATGATGCGCGTATATTGTCTGAGTTATGCAGCGTGATGCCTGGTTATGCAGGTGAGCTTCGTCGAAGACAATCATTGCAGGAGCGGAAGAAGGTGCCAAATCAGGAAATTCCCGTTTACTTAGAGTTCGCGCCGTTTTTGGTGCAAACTCTCTCTTGTTCTCTCACCGATCTCCATCATTCAACACTTCGGATTCTCCACCACAAGAGAGCGGCTTTTCTTTCATAAAGCGCCATACGTTGCAAGCTCTGCGAACCGCCGCGCCTACCCCGAGAATCTTTTTTCCAACTGCCAAAGGGACAACGTGACGGACAGCAACAGGGGAGTGGCCTTGGTTTGGCCGAACGCGAAGCAAGTATAAAGTGAGATAGCTTGGAAAGGTTGGTGGGCCTCTTCTAAAACTTTTTGAGGTGCAGAGAAGTATAGGTATGTGGTTTCATCTGGCACTTCATCGAGTCGCTGGCTGGTGTGTACGACGACTGTTTATTTCAGAAGCTGTTGAAAACAACAGGGCCAAGTTGTCTACCGGTGACCTTTGAACCATTAACCATTTAGGAAACTTGATCAGCTCTTTTGAATCAGTGCTGAACGCGGTACTATGAGTCGCGGAACTTCTGTTATTGAGCAGAAACACAAGAAGTGATGTAATTTGTGAGAGTGTGCATCATTGCTTTTATAAACGCAAACGATGCTACACTCACGATGTGTGAGTGAAGCTGAGCTGGACGCTGCCCCAACGAATGAGCCGGCTGATGGCGTTTTGGATGGTATCTAGTTGCACTTTAACTTCTTTCCATCCTGCTTCAATGTAGAGAAAGCAGGCAATAAAAGGCTCACAGTGTTTCATAGTGTCCCACTCTCCCTAATTACGCTACGATGTCCTCAAACTCAAACGCCCGAAGCGCATCCCCATCCCCTTCGCCGTCCAACGTGCCCTCAACCGCACCATTGGTCTCTTCTCCCGAACCAGGCTCTTCAGTTTTAGTCTCTCCTGCTTCAGCACCGCAACAAATCCGCTCCGACACTCTTCCCCCATCAGCACCTTCGCGCTTTCGTTCTTCATCCACCCTGAATCCTGCCACCGCTCGCGGACGCAGCACACGCTCTTCTTCCATCCTGACCAACCCGAACGCACCCGTACCTGTCGTCTATCCTTCTTCGAGCAATAACCTGCCTCCGATTCAGAGGAAGTCGTCCATTCGAGTGAAGCGGTCGACGTCGGCTGCGCCACGGGTCGGGATCGCGGGGAATGCTTTTAAAAGTGGAACTGGGGGAAGTCCAGCAGGTGGAGCCTCTGCCGTCGGGACGCAGAAGAGCAAGGGGTCGTTTAGGACTGGGAACCTTGAAGTGATTGAAGACGAGTCGCCGAAGTTGGAACCGAATGCTCTGGCTTCGGCAGACAGGAGGAGGAGCGAAAGTGCGCCGCATCCGCCCATCAACACACTTGCTCCTCCTACTTCTGGCGGTGAATTCACAGGGAGACGGAGGGGAGGTTCGATCGCTCAACGCTTGAGGGATGATTTCGACTATTCCTCTTCAGCTGTCCTTCCCTCTTCTTCCAGTAAGTCCCGACCAGCAATTCCGTTCGATAAGGAGGAACTACTTGGCAGGACGAGGAGCGGAAGTCGAGCTACTGAGGACGGAGTCGATCCTTTGGAAAGGGAGTCGAGTGTGAGGATCAGATTTAGGGAGAAGGACGCAGAGGAGAGGCTGAGGAGCGGAAGCATAGGAGTGAGGAGCAGTAGACTTGGGTCTATTTCTGGAAGGAGGAGAGCTATCTCTGCACCGCTTGGACCAGAGCAAAGGGGTGGAGGTAGTAAGATCAAACAGGGGTTGTTTCCGAACCTCGATCATATGGAAATCGAGGATGAGAATGATGAACATCACCTTGGTATGCCCACTTTCTGCCAACGTTTCGTTCAATGACACCGAACTTTGATACCTGATAGATCACGAAGTCGATCTCCTCGAAGTTGTTGACCCAACTGTCGGTGCAGTCGCACATATGACAAATATCCAAAACTCCATCTTCGCGCCTCCCATCCCCTTCCTCCGTCGTCCACCAGTCGTGGAGCTTGACCTCCCATCCCCCACCGCTTCCGAAGAGGACTTACGGTTAGAAGAGGGAAGGACGGGCCTAACAGAAGAAGACGAAGAGATCGACTTGTTGGATCGGCACGTGGAGAAGGAGATGACGAGGAAGGATCAGGTCAGGAAGATCCTCAAAGGCGTATGGGCCTTTATGAAGACTCCTCTCGGCATCTTCTTCACCATTTATGGGATCTTAGTCGTCTTCTGGGGTGCTGGTCTTGTCCTCATACTTATCGGAGCGTTCGATCTCGGCGCGTACCAGAAAAAGCTTTGGTTTGCCTTTTAAATTCCGACCGTGGTATTTCGCTGACTTGAAGCTGAAGGGTTGAGATTGCTTCCCAAATCTTGAATGGATTGTTTACCATTACAGGTGTTGGGTTGATACCCTGGCGACTAATAGATACCTATCGTTCGTCCTCATCCTTATGTACTCCGTTAGAGAGCTGGTCAACAGAGAGGTAGATATTTGGATCATCTCCAGATACGCTCGCAAAACCCGCCATCGACGAAAGCGGAAGCACCTCCCCAAACTTCATGACATCAACGACATACCAATGGCCGCAGGCTACACAGATTGCGACAATCCTCAAGAAGGCACCAAACACAACCAGGACAAAGCAGGCACCGATCATAGTGAGGAGGAGGAGAAGAACGTTAAGCATGATCCAGCGGAAGAACTCGAACGCGCCAGAGAAGAGTTGCGTCAGAAAGAAGCGGCTGTTGGACCGGAAGGGGAGGCCGAAGCAGCGGGACATCCATTTGAGCACGAAGATACCGTGCTGAGCGAAGAGGAGGAAATTAAACTTCGGCATGCTCAGGGCAGTAAAGCTCCGGGTTAGATGTGATGCACCGCTGACGAAATGAGGGTAGGTAAAATTCATGAAGTCACAGACTTGGTATATCCCTCACGAGTCGGCAACCCATTTCGCATTTCCTATCTCTTGGGCTTTAGCAATTTGCCTTCTCAACGATGGCAACTCGTTCTTTCAGTGTCTCCTTTGCGTTGCAATGTGGGGTTGGAAGTGAGGCTATCCTTACCAATCTCTTCCTTCCATGTCTGACCACTTCCTTAGTCGATACACCCGCCCACCATGGACAACTGGATGCTTGATACCTCTATCGTTTCTCTGCGGCATCATTGCAGGAGTGTTGATTTGGAAAGGAGGAGAGAGGACGAAGAAGACGAAGGAAGTGAAGGCTGCCGTGACGGAGATTTTGGAAAAGGATCGGGCGGAAAGAAAGAAAAGGCTTGGATTTAAGATTCCCAAACCTCATCTACCTTCGCATCTCCCTTTCTCCCATCACGAAGCTAAAACGGATGCACCGTAATGGACTTGTGTTGGAGTATTCGTGTTATTGTTATTTTTTGACTCCACCAGAAATATGAGTAACTCTACCCAGTCATGGACATGCCTCAAGTATCCCGGATACTCTTTTCCGTGCGCAGCGATCTAACCGTTCGACCAAGTTGCTAGCACCAGAAAACCCAAATATGTATTGGTTTCTTCATGAAATGCGCCACGTTAGTTGCGGCTCTTCAACTTGAAAGGGTCCCAATTCTAAAATTTAACTCCACTGTTCCCGGTTACCTTCGCGAAATTGTGCCTTCGCAGGCTGCGTTTCCTCTTTCAACGCGAGTTCTGCTTGCCCTTCTGTCAGTGAAACGTAAGAGTTGTATGGACTTACAACGGCGCCTCGCCTGCAGACGATGTCGGAAACGGCACCTGCGTTGCCAGCAATCCTCGAGAAATCTGAAGTGCGAAGCTTGTGTTGCGGCGGGCGTGCAGTGGGATATCTCCCTGTTCTCATTTATCATCTAACAGTAGATTGGAGCAGCTGCGAACCAGATTCTCACCGCTCTGACCTCCCCAATCAAGGGTCTAAACTCTGTGTTTGTTTACTATTCATAACTAACTTGAGGAAATAGCGTAAATCTTTCTAGACTCAAAGCCGAATACTCAAGCTCTTCCGATCTCCTTAGAGATATTCGGTTTCAACGAAAGGTCCCCAAAGCCTTTCTCGCTCCTATCAAGAAACGTGCCGCACTCTCAGGGGATGTTTTCACCATTCTACAAAATGCCCTTTCCATATCCTTCAACGCAGGACCTTCCTCCCTAGACACTCGTTTAGGCACCTCTGTCAGAGTCCATGCTCTGGGAGATCATCTCCTAGGACTACCTAACCGAGATATCAGTTGGCGCCGACCACTCGAACAACTCCTGGCTAGTGTTCCTCCGAACTGGCATCTTTATGAAGTCATCAAGAACGACCCCCAAGTTGATAGCACACGCCTAGGACGTCTTGGTCCTTTATATTCTCGCCCTCGGAGCAGAAATGTCCAATCATTCAGAGATTTTGGGAAGTTCCGCCAGGAGAACCATTCCCGTTGAACTTCAGGATGAAGAAGATGATTATCGTGAGCAAGGAAAGGCTAGGAAAGCCGCCGCCAATTATTTACATGAGCATTGCCTTGCCTTAGCACTTGCACCTTCGTCCCCTTTGCGCCAGCCGAATGAAACGAATCTAGCACTTTTGCTCGAGCTGTTAGGTTTCTTTAAGAACTCTTCTGGTGTCACACGAGAGGCTTTCGATTTAGTTGTGGAACACTTTAACAACTTGTGGACAGCTGCAGAGCAGAAGGAAAAGGACAGGCTGAGGTGTTTTTACCTCGAGCACATAATTATGGTGTGTATTCTGTTAATCTCAACTAGTCTTTGACAATCGATGAAGGCAGATAACCTAATCAACTCCATTAGAGGAACCCTTCCAAGTTTGTACGTTGCACTCGTTGCCTCTCAGATCGACTCAAACTCCTGACAATAGAACTAACGAACACTACCGAAAATATTACCCGGAATGTAATTCCAAGATGGATTACAGACTTTTCATCAACGGATTCTGGTTTTATGAAGTTCATCTCGGATGTAATGAAAATGACGAGGAATTCTGGGATGTGTCCTGGGCCGCTCAAGAGGCGACAACGCGCACGTTCTGTTACGCCAGTGAGCCATTGCTCTTTTCCTTCACCTTAACTCAACTTGTAACTGAATACACCTTAAGGACATAGCCTACCTGATCTTGATCGTGAAGGGGCTGAGGAGGTTTGCCAACGGCTCTACCAACTCGTCACAATGTTTCACAGATGGAGAGCGTCCCAGTTCCACTTCAATTTCACGCATGATCCAAAAGTCAGGATGTTTTCAGTCTTTGTCACTTCTATGAATGCGGTTCAACCCGTCTGGCCGAGCCACGAGAAATCACCTCGTTTGTAATCGTTCGGATGACGCGCCACGCTTTCCTCCTGCACAGAACTGTGAGGGAAGCACTGCAAAGATTTCCGTTGTCTGAGAAACTGGAACACATATTGGAATTGACTGAAGAGTTGCGCCGCATTCAAATTGCAGCAGCCATCGACTATTTATCATTGACCTTCCTTAATAAACGTTTAGGGAAAAGTTCGAACCTGCGTTACCCCTGGTGGGGTAATGTCATCCTGAGACAAGTCTGCATGTTTACTTGAGTTCATCGCCCGCCCTGACGAATGGACAGTTTGACGCCCTCGAAGAAGGATTTCGCGCAGTAGCGCAATTCGCCAAGGACGACCGTCATGTCGACTTTCGTGAAACCATAAACGTGTAAGCAGCATGTTTGCCCTGTAGTGTCTCTCACATGTGTGTGACACAGGGTAATAAAACAAATGAAGTAAAGTGCACAACTGTTGTGAAACTATTGGGGCTAACAAGAAGTAGGTCGATGAGCTGGCGGTCAGCCGAGATCGCACATCAAATCGATCAGTTTGAGCATGAAATTGGCTCCAACATTTGGGGTTCACCAGAGGTGAGAACACCCCTATGTAAGACTATGAGTGAACTTTGTTTCTAGACGATAACATCAAGTTCTGGTGCAAGCCGAAGCGATGATGGGATGAGTTCAATTGGAGACGGAACGACTGTCTTCGAGATCCCGCCTTCTCCGGGACTTGAGGAATTTTCGAAAACCATCTCGTTCAGCCTTCAACCTATTCCATTCCCTAGCCCTTGAAATTATGAAGGGATTGTAAATCTTCTAATGAGCGAAAATGAGTACTCCGATGAGAAACGGTTCACATATGAGCATTTGGGCATTGGGGAGGCTTTTGTGGGTTTTGAACATGGTTCATCGGACAACAGATAGACAAAGTAGAACAAGGTCACTGTATGCTTCTCCTTCCGCAACATTAGACTTCGACGTCCAACATGTGCCTCAAAATACAATAATCCCACTCCCTCCACTCCACTACTTGCTAGGCACGCAAGAGCAGTCCTTGAGGCAACTGGCGACAAAAGCAGCGTCACAAAAAGAAATTCCAGCGGAACTGTTCTGGAGAGATTAATGGCAAATCCTCAGCACCATGTAAAATGCGTACACGTCGCACTTTTCTGTTGAGCCTCCAATTGCCACCACCTCACAATACACCCCACATTGCGTGCACTCCTCAGGCTTCAAAGTAACGCAGGACAATGTGCATTCTGCCGCTATTAGAGTCGAGAAAAGAGTCGTGAGAGTTAGCATTATCATAGAGGAATGCATAGTAACTCTGCAGAGAAGGAGTGCACAGATGTCGGGCTTGCTTCAGCGTCGAGGCCTCTCTTATAGAACTTGCAGATTTGTCACTCCGCAACGAAGGGACCCACAGCTGTCGAAAGCATGTTTGAGAGCATGCAGCTCCTCAAGGACCAATCAACCCTTAGGTCGATCACTGAACTGGAAGCACACCTCCCGATTGAGATAGCCCCTCGCCAAGATCCATGAGAAAGATGAAAGCAATATTGACAACAACATGTATACTTGAGCGGGAAAGTAAGTTCTCCTCTACTGCCCGCGAGGCAGAGATCGATCGTATTTTATTATGCCGCTGCTTGTCAGCCCAACTTGATCTGACAGCCATCAACTTGATTTACACTGCACTCTCCATGCGACCACTGTCTTATTAGAAGAGTAGACGAACCTGCGATCCCCCACGACTCTTTCCAATTTTCTCCGCCTTCTAGGAAGGTGATGTCCCTCTCCGCGCCTCCACGGTATGTCTGCCTGAGACTATTTATCATTGACCTTCCTTAATAAACGTTTAGGGAAAAGTTCGAACCTGCGTTACCCCTGGTGGGGTAATGTCATCCTGAGACAAGTCTGCATGTTTACTTGAGTTCATCGCCCGCCCTGACGAATGGACAGTTTGACGCCCTCGAAGAAGGATTTCGCGCAGTAGCGCAATTCGCCAAGGACGACCGTCATGTCGACTTTCGTGAAACCATAAACGTGTAAGCAGCATGTTTGCCCTGTAGTGTCTCTCACATGTGTGTGACACAGGGTAATAAAACAAATGAAGTAAAGTGCACAACTGTTGTGAAACTATTGGGGCTAACAAGAAGTAGGTCGATGAGCTGGCGGTCAGCCGAGATCGCACATCAAATCGATCAGTTTGAGCATGAAATTGGCTCCAACATTTGGGGTTCACCAGAGGTGAGAACACCCCTATGTAAGACTATGAGTGAACTTTGTTTCTAGACGATAACATCAAGTTCTGGTGCAAGCCGAAGCGATGATGGGATGAGTTCAATTGGAGACGGAACGACTGTCTTCGAGATCCCGCCTTCTCCGGGACTTGAGGAATTTTCGAAAACCATCTCGTTCAGCCTTCAACCTATTCCATTCCCTAGCCCTTGAAATTATGAAGGGATTGTAAATCTTCTAATGAGCGAAAATGAGTACTCCGATGAGAAACGGTTCACATATGAGCATTTGGGCATTGGGGAGGCTTTTGTGGGTTTTGAACATGGTTCATCGGACAACAGATAGACAAAGTAGAACAAGGTCACTGTATGCTTCTCCTTCCGCAACATTAGACTTCGACGTCCAACATGTGCCTCAAAATACAATAATCCCACTCCCTCCACTCCACTACTTGCTAGGCACGCAAGAGCAGTCCTTGAGGCAACTGGCGACAAAAGCAGCGTCACAAAAAGAAATTCCAGCGGAACTGTTCTGGAGAGATTAATGGCAAATCCTCAGCACCATGTAAAATGCGTACACGTCGCACTTTTCTGTTGAGCCTCCAATTGCCACCACCTCACAATACACCCCACATTGCGTGCACTCCTCAGGCTTCAAAGTAACGCAGGACAATGTGCATTCTGCCGCTATTAGAGTCGAGAAAAGAGTCGTGAGAGTTAGCATTATCATAGAGGAATGCATAGTAACTCTGCAGAGAAGGAGTGCACAGATGTCGCGCTTGCTTCAGCGTCGAGGCCTCTCTTATAGAACTTGCAGATTTGTCACTCCGCAACGAAGGGACCCACACCTGTCGAAAGCATGTTTGAGAGCATGCAGCTCCTCAAGGACCAATCAACCCTTAGGTCGATCACTGAAATGGAAGCACACCTCACGATTGAGATAGCCCCTCGCCAAGATCCATGAGAAAGATGAAAGCAATATTGACAACAACATATATACTTGAGCGGGAAAGTAAGTTCTCCTCTACTGCCCGCGAGGCAGAGATCGATCGTATTATATTATGCCGCTGCTTGCCAGCCCAACTTGATCTGACAGCCATCAACTTGATTTACACTGCACTCTCCATGCGACCACTGTCTTATTTGAAGAGTAGACGAACCTGCGATCCACCACGACTCTTTCCAATTTTCTCCGCCTTCTAGGAAGGTGATGTCCCTCTCCGCGCCTCCACGGTATGTCTGCCTGGCGCACCTTCGTCTCTGGAATTATTTCCCCTCGCCACCTTGAAAAGTAAAGACTGAACAAGAACTGGCGGTTTGGCTCCTTCAAGCCTGCTCATGTTTCAAGCTCAAGTTTACGGCTTTGACGTCAAAGTCAACAAACGGTAACAAACGTCACGAACAGCGACGCGTAACAAACTTTAGGACGGTAGCTAGGAAGGCTAAGGTCAGAGCCACGGCTTGCGGGATAGGAAATCGTACACACTCGAGTCATCAGCCTTATCAGGCATGGTTTCTGGAGAAAATGAAATTCGGCTTGCCTTATCAAGCTCTGCCTTTTGCTGTGTGGAGCCACTCCAGAAGATTTCATGGAGCTGTGGTGCCGCAACATGATTTCCAGCTCTGCCATTCTTTTGATCGCCTTCGCCAGCTTCGGGCAAAGCGTCTCTGTCCAGCGACCATTCCCTCCTCCAAAACCAGTTACGGTATGTGAGGCCGGTTCACGATACGGTTATGAAGAGTACCTATCAGCTACCAAGACTGCGAGGGAAGAAAAGGAGTTGTGGTTTCGATCTGACAAACTTCCTCCCTCCCCTTCCTTGCATCAAGGACTTTACGAACAGGATGTGTATTTCGGGATCCGAACTTTTGCTCGCACTTATGTTTGCTGTCAAACCCGCCCGCTGCCTGGAGACTCATGGGATTCTAATAGCCTGAAAAATGCCTCGTCGATTCATCGATCACGTTCGATGTAGCTTTTCGTGAGATTCCCTCGTTGTTCGAGATGACTGAACTGATATTCTAAATCACGATGCAGTTGGTGCACCATTCGATACTACAACTAGTTATCGTCCTGGAGCACGATTTGGGCCTGGTGGAATCAGGCAAGGTAGTCAGCGGATTGGTGGATTCAACCGACTATTACAAGTCAATCCATTTATCGAACTCAAAATTGTAGACTGTGGAGATGTTCGGTTCGTTTTCATCATTCAGTATCTAAAACATACACACCTTTCAACCACAGGATGTCCTTGTTCGATAACACACAAGCCCTACAGTCTTTGGAAGAGGCATACACTGAAATCGTCATGGGACGTGAGGTATTCAATCAGACAGGAGATAGTATCGCTCTAGATGGGAAACACCATCCTAGAATCATCGCTCTGGGAGGCGATCACACAATCACTTTGCCCATTCTGCGTTCTCTCCACCAGGCGTACGGGAAAATCTCTGTTATTCACTTTGATTCGCACCTTGGTGCGCCTTTTCGTTCTTTCGCTTTCCTAACAAACTCATCACCTGGAACCACAGATACGGCGCATCCCATTGGACTACCTATCACCCATGGTTCATACTTCTGGTTCGCATATCAGGAAGGACTTCTTACGAATACCAGCATTCATGCTGGCATTCGCTCACCAGTACGTTTTCACTTTTACACTCCCACCATCCCTCATTTGGAGGGAAGGCTAAGGGAGGTGATGATGTTTGTCTCATTTTCTTCTCCTTCTCCCGTTTGTATACAGATGGGGCCCCAGAAAGACGACACGGACCACAGTGTCGGCTTTATTTCAATTATTGCAGATGAAATTGAAGATATAGGGACCTCAGGGGTGATCGAACGAATTATAGAACGCGTAAGCATTGCCTTTGTTTACAAAGTCTTGTATTTGAAACTTGATGCTAGGTCGGAGATGGACCAGTTTATCTTTCCCTCGACATCGACGTACTTGATGTTTGTGCCCCTTTTCTCATCTGCCGAGCAATTCATTAACGAGGCTACAGCCTGCCTTTGCACCAGCGACAGGAAGTACGTTCTCCTGCAGTACTCCTCAGTATGCCAATGACAGGGATAACAGCACCGGAAATTGGAGGATGGACAACACGGGAAATCAAGCGCATCCTTCACGGCTTGAAAGACCTCAACATTGTTGGGGCAGATGTTGTGGAGGTTGCACCTGCTTACGACGATCAAGGTGCGTCTTGCGACTTGTTGCCTAACATAGTATCGTGTCATGTTAAACCGGAGGACAGCTGAAATTACTCAGATCGCTGCCGCCAACATTGCCTATGAGATGTTGTCGATGTTTGCACTTAAAAGATTGGTTAAGTAATCTTGATGAGGAATGACACAAGGACAGGGAAATTTCAAGTTGTCATTGCCATTGAAACTTGTTCATGTAGCTTTGCTAGCAGTGTTACCATCAGCAGTTTTAAGTCACCTGATAGCAATCCCAAACCCGAGTTTGATTAACTTGATTCCTGGCAAATCGTTCTTGTGGATATATAACCGGAGCTCGGCCAAACCACCGAAGCTATCATGATGCTTTGTGAGTAGGATCGAAGAGGAATCTCGCATAAGCAACCAGAAGCATATTCCTCCATATCTGATTGTGAGCCCAATTCGGTCACAACGTCTCCAGCTTGGTACCTTCATTCGAACGAATTACCAACATGCCCATATTGCTTGCTTTCATATCTTTGAAAAGTCTAGACTCGGAGACGGGCGAGAATGGGGTTGATATGGATTTAACTCGTAGAGTTAAGCAAGTTTGGAAGGCGGAGAACTGCTCATTAGAGGTGGAATGTCTGGTTTGCGACGAAGATGACAAATTTACCAGCCCCATCGATCGCGACGAGTCCATCTTCCCAGTTACTTTTGCATGGGAATCTGCCCAGCAGCACGCCAAGGTATCTCTTGCCATTCATCGAGAATCACGACGAATGGTCGCAATACAGCATCTCAACCCCATTCGATCCGCTTCGACTCGTACATCCTGTCCTTTCACCATACGAGTACTCGTGCAGGAGAAGTGGCTACACGATCCCTTTCGGGACCTGCCTCAAGAATTAATCAGTCATGTTTTTGCACTAATGGTACACACCAACGATACAGATCTAGTGTTGCGTGGTAGCAGTGCGATAATCAGTCACCTCCAACACCTACGCTTGGTCAACACCATCTTTGCGCGTATCGGACTGTCTACAATTGCTCAAGTTCTGGGGACCGTCAAACACAATCGTCTTTCAGTTCTAGGTGCTGTAAAGGCAGGGACGACCCGTATCGATCCTTTGAAATTCTTCGACATCTACCCTCGCGTTTCAGCTACATTTCTTCGACAGCTGGTCGTGAAGGACCCATTGGCTTTTAGCTCATCTGCAGCTTGGAGGATTCTCTCCAGAATCTTCCACCTCTGCGAGAAACTCGAATGGGTGTGTCTTCTGATAAAACCTCCGCGGAAGCGAAGAAATCGCGAGCGAGTTCTCCGCCATCTTGTGTCGCATCCCAGCCTCAAAGAGTTGCAGCTGTCATCTCTACGAGCTCATGGCGAGGAAAGATGGGAAGCGACCGATCTAGCGTTCTTACTAAAAAGTGTTATTCCATTTTCGGAAATCAAGTTGGAAGGATGGGACTTGCAGCAGCGCGACACCGATTTTAGCCAGTCCGTTAACCAAATCCATCTTACCGAGTTCATGATGCGCGCCTGCAAGGTTCACTTCGAGACACTTCAGGCTTTTCTTCCTTTCGTGATTCCCGGAAAACAGAACGAAGATAACTTGCCAACGTTTCACTTCTGGTTTTCATCCTTTTGGCACGACCTTGTGAGAGTGGAAGAGCTGCTGCCTTACATCGCTCGATCTGCGAATACCATTCATACACTCTACTGTGACTTCCGTCCACATACGAAAGCTGAAGCGGAAGAGAACGAGCGTTCCATCGCCATACCGGCTTATTTTGATGAGTTCTTTCTCCCTTTTCATAGTGCGTCACTATCACAAGGAGCGTATTTATCATCTTTCACCAATAATGTGCACCACAGATATGCGAGTTCTAGTCATCGACGGCGGCGCTTCCTCAAGCTTAGTTTCCCCCGATTTTTTATACCGCCTCGACTGCCCCTATTTGGAAGAAATTCAACTTCATTGGGTGTTTTTGAATCCATCGTCTATCACATATTTCTTGGCTGGCCGCGATAAATACGCTTCCTCGAAAGGGGAGCCGTTTTGTTTTGCATATATCAGCTTCTACGCTGACATCAACTGGACGCCAGCACAGTTCACAGAACAGCTTCGCCTCGTCGATGACCCGGAAAGCGCTAAGACGGCTGCTCTATGTCAGTGGGAAGGAGCAAAAGAAGGGGTTCTTCTGTATCAAGGCAAAAATTTTGAATTCTGCTGGACCGACGCCCCTCCAGAAGCAGAGCACCCCCAACTGAGATGGTGGGGTTGATTGGTACATTGTTGCGACCTCTTCCGGGTGTCGCGTTCATTACATTGTCCAACAAACTGTCCAAATTAGCGTGCAAATCCATAGCTTTTGTTCTGAGCGCTCGCAGCTTTCCTAGTCAAAGTCAAAGTTCGAGGTACAGTCATAGCGCACACATATCAGAATGAATTTCATTTCTCATTAAAAATCCTCACATACTGCAGCTGGGAAACATGCATGCAGGCAATTTACATAGCATAAAAATTGGATATGTTGGAAACAAAACATTGTCGAATGGAACAAACATGATCGAATTGATAAAATGTCAGAATAACACAATAACATCTGATTCTTTGGATCATTCCTCCACAAAACAGAAAGAGAATTTCAAGAAAGGTGGATCATTAAAGCAACTACAACAAGGCATGCATTCGTCTCCCATTTCAGGTTATGCCGTCACCAAATGTTCGTCGCTCTCCTCACCAATCTTCCTCCGCCTGCGCCAAGATTCTGTGCTGCTCCGATCATCGGTCTAGCGCCGTGAGCAAGGGGGTGCCGAACCGCTCTCACGACGCCTCGACTTGCCTTCCTGAACGGTTGAAGCATGAGGAAGGGCAGAGTTCTCTGCTTATCGATCTCGACGGCCCAGATGAAAGGGTAGTTGCCAGCGGAACTTCTCCCTTCGCAGACGTAACGGATGGGAGTGTTGGCAACATTGGGTATTCCGACCGAGAATGTAATATGATCGAGGCGAGCGTTAGAGGTCGAAGACTCCACAACTTTCGGAGCGCTCCCAGTTGTGGGGCTGTCGATGTAAGCAATGATCGAGAGTGTGTGAATCGTTGGAATCCGAGTCGTTCGAGGGTGGCGGTAGAGTTGAACTCGATATGTTCCAGGCTGGAGCCGAGTGGACAGGTCCAACGCAAACTGAATCACCATCAGCATGTCTAATCTCAACCTCAGAGAAAAGGAAAATAAAGACAAACTTTGTACGCAGGAGGGTTCGTAGAAGCTGAGAGCTGGTGCCCTGTGCTACCTTCTCCTTGTATCAATCTCCTTCCAAGAGGGGGCATTTCTGCTTCCGTATAGATCATTAGCAGGGTTAATGCATAAATTATGAACGGACGTACCGATTACACTGTTCTTGAGATCGTAAAGACGTTAGATTTTCGTTGAGATTGCGACAGTTGATATTTGCCACACAGAGCCACCGAAAGTGTCCAAAGCGAAGAGAGCGTCACAGTTTTATCAGGGGCTGAATTTTGATTGATGCAAGTCAGGAGAAGCACACGAACGTACACCGGGTTCCTTCATCATCGGCGTTAAGCTTGAATACTGAAACCTTATTTAGCGTTGTTGCTCATGTTTCGAAGTTCCCGCCACCAAGAGCAGACAAAGTCAATATTGCTGCATCTATTGCTCAGCGCTCAGGATTTAACATAGATTATAACGTAATTTGCTCTCATGGTCTCCGATGACAGCACCTTTTCTTCTTCCACCTTCTTCTACGATCGCTCTGGGCTCTGGGACAACAATGCGAGCTCGATCGGGGAATCGTTGAATTCGAAGAATTTCTATGCGCCAAGTCCTAATGTTGGTGTACATTCCATGCCTCGAGTGTCTTACTATTACCCAATAGGAGTAGGAGACTTTCATTTCTATGTAAGCTGTTCCACCACTTAGTTTCTAGGCCTGATTGGAATTCAGTCTGAGCACCATCCCATGAAACCGCATCGACTTACACTCACGAATACCCTCATCCTTGGCTATGGACTCCACGAAAACATGAAGGTCTACTCTCCCCAACCAGCCAGTATCTCTGACCTCACAATGTTTCATGGCGAGGAATACATCCAGCTTTTGTCGACGTTCGTTCTCATATGCAATGAGTGTTGAACTAACACTGAAAACCGTTTTACAATCTAGCGTCACTCCCCAGAATGCCCATACCTACGGTGACGACGTGCTGCGAAAGCACGGCATTTCAGTCATCAAAGCCAAGTCACGGAATCGAGCTTATGTCGAAGAGAATAACGACTGCCCAGTTTTCGAAGGCTTCTTTCGATTCGCTTCCATGTACACCGGCGCCAGTTTGCTTGCTGCCAAACATCTGAGCTCGAAAGATACGGATATTGCGATAAATTACACCGGTGGTCTGCATCATGGGAAGAAGAACATGGCTAGCGGATTTTGCTTCGTAAACGACGCGGTTGTTGCTGTGAGTTCTCTTACCGGACAATGTTCGAACAAGGAGTTTGATGCCAAAGACCAGATTATGGAGCTGCTGCGAACCTTCCCCCGGGTTATGTACATTGATATCGACGTCCACCATGGCGATGGAGTCCAAGAAGCGTTCTATACCTCCAACCGCGTCTATACCATTTCATTCCACAAATACGGCCATCAACTGGGCAGCGATAACAAAACTCTGTATGATTTCTTTCCTGGGACGGGACACATCGACGAGAACGGCCATCAATTGGGTCAACATTTCTCTCTCAACATCCCCCTGCAGGACGGGATTGAAGACGATGCCTACGTTGCCCTCTTCAAGAGCATCATCGAGCCTGCAATCGCCGCTTTTCAGCCTTCAGTTATAGTGCTCCAAAGCGGTGCTGATTCTCTTAACACTGATCGTTTAGGAGTGTTTAACCTTACGATCGCGGGACATGGAGAGTGTGTGCGGTTCGTGAAGAGCTTCAACATCCCACTTCTGGTGCTTGGAGGTGGAGGGTACACAGTTCGAAATGTTGCTAGGTGTTGGACCTACGAGACTGCCATTCTTCTCGATCGCCAACAGTATCTGCCTCAAGATCTTCCCAGCACTTGCTACGATGCGTATTTTGGAAAGAATCGGCGGCTACTTGTTCCATTGAAAGATAGGAAGAAGGACGAAAACACGGCTAAGGGGTTGGAGCAGATTCGTCGAATATGCTTGGAGAAGATTAGGTATTTACAAGGTCTGAGGTACTTTCTCTCAGTCGAATAATAGACTGAACCTATTTACCTTGTAGGCGCTCCTAGCGTACAAATGCAAGAAATACCCGCTGGCTTGTCTGACTTCCTCACTGCCCAAGAAACGGCGCTGGGTAAACCTGTCTACCAAGAACCGGTGGGCTTGGATCTCCCGGCCCGACATTATTTCGATGGTCACCGTGACGACGAGCACCCTCTTGGCTTACCAATTGTTGATCTTCCAATGACTTCCATCTTTCTCGCAGCAAAAGAGCTGCCACCGCCGAGAGCCAACAAATCGAATAAGAAGAAGGAAGAGAAAAAAGACAAGGACCCCAAGAGCGAGCAGAAGGAGAAGGAGAAGGAGAAGGAGAAAGACTTACCAAAACCTGGAAAGAGACGGAAAAAGAATACTGGAGAGGACGGATTTGAAGAATGACCTTTTTTCCCCTGTTGTAGTAGTCAATTTTGTCCCACAGGTAATTTCTGCTGATCTTCGTTTTGGGGGACTGTAAATAGATCTTGCAACAGATATTATATTTCTTATGTTTACTTAAATTTTGTGGCCACTTATTTATTGTATTCCAGTCGATTCCTGAGTGATCTCAGAGCAATTGATGCGGTGGCTTATGTAACATTAAATAGGTTACATTCCGCAGGCTATGCAAACGCCAGGGGAGGCCGTAAACTCTAATTCCCTATTACCTAGGTTCCAAATCCAGTTGGCAGGGCTCGGCATTCCGCCTTTATTTCCGACAGTGCGGGACTAGGACGGAGTTGACAGCACAAGCAGCGAAAAGCAGAGACAGGGCAGAGAAACACAGGAAATATAGAGTTTGTGGAGTCAACTTGAGCTGCCAGTGGAAATTTTCTACCACAGATACGATACTGACATAATGAATTCACACTTATACCAAACATACGAATATACACTGAATATCTCTAACAGATTGAAGAGAACATTGTACTAAGTGTGTGCCACATGCTGTGTCTCAATCTTTGCTTCGCCTCTATTGTACAGGAGTGAGTATGAAAGAATGTATGTATCTGAGGATAAACAAACCTTTGCACGTCGCTTCCTTCCAACATACAACCTCCATTGTTCAGCCTCATAATCCAACACCATTTCTACCTCTTCTCGCATGCCTTCAGGCGTGACTACAAATAGTGGATGTGTCTTTGGTTGTCCAGAATGCTGAAGCTGATGATGAAGTGGCAGATTATAGCTCCAATGGATCTCCTCACAAAGTGGACACTTCATCGGAGTATTGAATGAGGCATTCGACTTCGCTCGTTTTCCTTTGGTCTGAGACTTGAAAGACGTACGGAGGAATGTATTCAGGGTACAGGTGCACCAGGAGGTGACCTGCGATATGGGACCGAAGATGTTTTGTTTCGGTTATGATGCCACAGGCATGGCATCTCGATTCGTTTGATGCAACAGGGACATCACCTTCAGAAGCCTCAAACATCTTCGTTATTCCATTGCTCAAGAAGGCAAGTTTCCCTATATGTTATCATCAGTGCGACTCAACTGTTCAAAGATGTCAAGAGACAGACCATCAGCAACCATATACGGGAAACCACCACCTAACTTCTTCGAGACCAACAAGGTCAACCTATCCTTCACCCGACTAGAAAGAGTCTCCAGAGCTGCCTGCAGATCTTGATCCTTAAGTTCCCATTCCCAAGACTCTTGTAGCAATCCATCTGCACATATACTCCTCACTTCCACCCTGTCACTAACCAGAGGAACCACCACTGCACTATTCACCTCGATCGAATCCGTTTTGGTTGATCCAATTTGTACATACCCTTCCCAAACGCAGCGCCACATCTTCATCACTTCTTCTGTTTCTTCATCCTCACTCAGCTGGTCCTTGAGGCAAATCACCCGGCTTCTCAATGTCAATCCACTTCCATCAGCTCCCAGACAACTCCGCAAACATTCTGACTT
This sequence comes from Atractiella rhizophila, assembly GCA_021432655.1. NCBI lineage: Eukaryota > Fungi > Basidiomycota > Atractiellomycetes > Atractiellales > Hoehnelomycetaceae > Atractiella > Atractiella rhizophila. Next base: position 54,377 of record MU271269.1, read on the forward strand.
CCATACTCCGCCATCCTGCACATCAGTTAGTTCCACGACTGCTAAGGACACTTGCTTGTCATTGTTGATCAAACAAGCAAAGAGATCTCCCCATTTGAATGTACAGTTGAAGCGGTCGTCTGGCAAAAGCTCGTAGTAGTCGCCATTTTCCTCCATGTCATCTGAACTTCTCTCCAATCCCCTCACCTTTCCCATCACTCTCTTCACCCGGTCATGTGATAGCACAAGGTACTCCGCATTGAAATAATATCTTGCTAATGCAGCCTTATACCACCTCTCCCCAGACGGACCAGTTACGAAGAGATCGTCACGATGATACGGCGCATAGACTGCAGCATCTGGAGTCTTGGTAAGGAAGTGCAACTCAAGGGCTTCTTGTCTTGTCAGGTCCATTTGAATGTTTGTTGGAGGCGGTGGTTGCGGTCGAGGAGTAAAGTCAGCAGGAGGATGGAGTGGTGGAGTGGAAGCAATGTTATCGTTAAGATGGCTCGAGTCTGCATCTTTGTTGTGTGTATGAGCAAATTTAGTACAGTATAAGGTGACGAAAACATACTGGCACAGTCGACACTGCTGTCAGGTTTGCATCTTACGCAAATCGGCGCCCGTTCGCCGGATTGCGTCTCCTATCGCCCATTTGCGTTCCCTGCGAATCGGCGCCCGTTCGCCGCTGCGTCTCCCGTCGCCCATTTGCACCTACATCACCACTTAGCCCAATTGTGCCTAACCTCCTCTTATTAACTCCGCGTAATCCCACTGTCACTTCCCCTTTTAGTTCTCTTACATGTTTCATCTGCTCTCCTCCACGCTCTGTGGCAGTGTTATTCCGCTTGTATATATAGATCACAGAGTAGTGGAGGTGACCTTAGGGTATTCTCTTAGGTTTATCTCCACTACAGGTTAGTCTTCATGTCATATCATGCCCTTAGGTTTATCTCCACTACAGACGCATCGCCTATCGGCGACCGCACATAGTGTCAGCCCTAACAACTGCATGCTTCTGGCTCTTGATTTTGCGCACTATCCTCATCATCCAATTCTGCCTCATCCGCAACCTCCGCTCTTGATAACCTTATATCCCTATTGCCTGTATTCTTCCTCTTTCCAGCCTTGTCAACGTCAGTGAGGACATCTGAACCTGATTGGATGAATGTTGTGACTGCAGTCGAACTGATATTGAGGGACTGATACTGGTCAAATAGGTCCTTCGCTGCCTGAATTGCAACGGTCCAGCAAGCCCATAGATCCACATGCCCCACTTGCACATTACCCTCCCAGTTAACTGGATTTGTGTGGTCAATGCCTTCAGATTCCTTAAGGTTTAGACGGGCAGGAGTCTTCTTCCAAGCCGGGTGGCGGGCGAAGATGTCTTCGAGTTCACATGCGTGGCCAGCACGCTGAAGGAGCTGGATAATATCACAGTTCGTGTCGGAGCGGCAGATTGTTCGGATAAACCCAAACAGCTGCTCCAAGCAGTCGGTGCCATCTTGCAAAATGAAGAACTCGTACTGCGGTGAGATGCTTTTGGCTCTGACAGTCGAAATCCAGACTGATTTGATCATTGTCTGCAAGTCATTGAAGAGCAGGTACGACATCCAGTGGCCGCCGTGTATTCGGTACAGGACAGCATTGACGATAGCGGCTGTTCCAAGGCTGCCGAGTTGTTGAAAGAGGGAGAGAGATGGATCAGCAAACGGCAGGTAGATAAGGCGAAGAAATGTCCCCAGAAATCGAAAACCTTCCACTGTCGATCGACGAGAAGGGTTGGACCATTCCTTGAAGGGAAATTCGATGGGAGAATGAAATTCTCCAACTTTCTTGATGAGGCGAGACGCTTTCGGGACATTCTGTCTGTCATTTGGCCAGAACAGGGCATTGGCAAGCCTGTCAGTCAGATCCGGATGGAGAAGGAGCGCATCTCGAATGATGGAAGGGGTGATCCATGCAGACCCTATGCGAATACCAGCATTGCGGCGGATGAGAGTGGCGATTCGTTTTAGGAGGTGTTTCCAATCAAAGGTCAGGACTACTCCGTAGTCACCACACTCGTAGTTGAAGGCTGGGAGGTCTCTGGGAAGGTGCTCCCGCAGGGATGGTTGATTGTCAAGAATGTGGTGTTTTCGAAATAACTCCTTGAATGCCTGTCGTCTAAGAGCATCACCGTCACTTGCAAAAGTCCATAACTCATGACCCTTTTCGCTCAGATGCTGCTGGACCGTTTCAATAACCAACAACAGCATATTCTTCTCATCCTCAAAATTCTCCACCTTCCTCAGTGCTTCCTCCTTCTTCCTGGCATCTCCATCCTCTTCCATATCACTTGACCTCTTGCCTTTACACGTTCCACTAAACACGAAAGGGCGAGCGGAGTATCCCTCTCGAGAGTATGGAGAGAAAGAAAAGACAGAGCATTCGCAAGCCTCATGGATCAACTTCTTGTTTCGATCATCAGCGAGTACTTTCACATCTTCCCAACTTGTGACCTCCAGCTTTCGCTTTCCGATGTGCTCCCTGCAGAAGCCTTGGATACGGTTGCAGGTTGGGTCGTACTGCGGCTGTCCCTCAAGCTTGACTTCGTCAACACCAATTTTGAAACCGAGACGAGGAAGGTTGAGCTTCTTAGCAACTCGGGTATGACGATTAATGTCAAGAACATGGAGATTGTAGTTGATGTCCAGAACTGTTGGATAGCCGGCACAAGGGCGGAGGTGTGTGTGCTTGCGAGCAGTACGGACTGTAGTCTCGCCGGGAAAACCAAACGTCCATTTGAATGCCTTAAGAAGAGTTGGTCCACCAAGGAGAAGTGTGAGTCCAGCAAGATCCATGATGTCGGGAGGTTGATGTGACATCCTGACCACCTTGTGGATCGCATCGTGCAAGTTAGACAAGATAGTCTCGACAGAATCACGGCGTTTAAGTGATCGGTTGATGAGCTCCGGAATCCTATAGTAGTTTGATTTGGCAATTTCTTGGAGGAGTTTCTCGTGTTGCGCGCTCTTGTTCCTGAGAGCACACATGGTAGTTCCCCGAAGGTTCTCCTATTACAATGCTATTAAAATCAAAGGACTTGAGAACTCAAACAAATGCACCTTAGCTTTCCATCGATTTGATGTGTCCTTCAAATGTTTTGCCTTCCCCTTCCAATGACTATGAGCCAACTTCCGATCCTGTGTTGAATTCCCAACATCCTCTCCAGACATCTGTCCTCTTCGAACATCGGTCTGAAAGCGTCGCGAAGAAGGAAGCTCCAGACATGATTGGCAGATGAAAATTCCTTCACTATTTGCAGTTCCCCATCCTGTACATCTGACAGAATGGCACCACAGTTTGCATTCAGAACAGACATGGGGTGTCCAGGGAGGAGGGTTGGCTGAATGTTGGTCCGCGAGGGGGAATGTGTCACACAGATGTTCCTCAATTGGCCAAGGTGATCCCCGGCAAGGTGCAGAGAGGGTGGACATGGAAGAGGTGGAGCTGCAAGCGGAACGGGCAAAGGGTTGCAATGCAGTAACGAACTCTGTCAGACTGTGATACAGAGAAAATGTGAGGACGGACTACAAAAGCGAATAGAATGCTTACTCTTTATCCTCCCGATTTAAGCATCAAAAAAGAATATCAACAATCTTGTCTCCACCTACCACTTCCCGCAGACGACATAGGCCCTTCCCCAAGCATCTTTCATCTCTTGCTTGGTGCGCCTTCACCAGTTCAAATTCCCTCCCACATTGAGGACAAGGATACTTCAAGACTTTCGCCCTCTTCTCCGGTGGTTGTAAGGCAGATTGGATGACCGATGCGTTTAGGGTACGCTTTGGCGAATCGTTGCTGATAGGAGCAGAAAAAGGGACGGCAGATGGTTTTGGAGGCGTTGGGGAGGGAGGATCAGCGGCAGCAGTCGGCACAACTGCATCACTGCAAATCAGCAGCTCTTCACTCCCTCGTCTCCCTACTCCCACACCTATCTCCATGGGAAGCAAGTCCCAATCCACCTCCATCGCATCATCATCACCTTCTTCTTTCTCTCTACCACTCTCGCTTCCATACAATCCCTCAAAGCGAAAAGGGACGCGTAGGAACTCCTCAAATTGGTGTGCTTTCTTTCTCGGCGATGATGGTGCAGACCGCTGTAACCTGATCTCGTGCTGCCTCTTCTTATATTATCGCCTAGTGATATCAAAATCGTCCTGATATCCCTTCTTCGCTCTTCGTCGATACCATTTTTGGTTTCGGACCCGCTCCTGGATTCGAGAGGGATGAGGTGGGCTGTACTCCTTTGCGAATAGATTTGTGAATCCTGTCTCTGCTCTGCTCTTCAGCTGCTTTGATGTTGGTGGGGTTACAAGACTGCCAGGATTGGCAGGTCTCGGGTAGATGCCATCTGATTGGTGTCGCAGCGTGCGAGGATGTGAAGGTGGTGAGGAGGTTGTACAAGTACTTGGATCAGATGGTGGGGATGAGAAGGGTTGGTGAGGGTGTTGTGCCGGCACATGGTCAAGAGAATCTGACCTTGTCCAATCGTAGATGCGAGGTGGAGGGTAATGGTGAAAGTTGAAGTCCTGGTTTGAGAAAAACGGGTTGCCAAAGACGAAAACATGGTCGGTAGAACCTTCGGTGGAAGGGAAATAGGACTTCTGGGGGGATAGAAGCTGTTCTTTTGGAGTTGTTGCTGGAGGAGAGGAATCGATTGAATCTGAATCTGATGCTTGACTGCGAAAAGCGTGCTCCCGGGTATTAGCAGCTAGGTATCCAAGACGCTGCTCTAAATGATTGGGAGTTTGGTCGTGTTTCGCATTCACGACCATTCAAACCCGCCCTCGGAAGGGCAGGACGTCGCCATGACTGAGTTTCGATGGGGGTAGATCTGGAGTAGGATGAAGTTGTCGACTTGGTGGACACACACGGCAACTTGAGACGTGATTACGGCCGATTGGGAGATAGGCGCGGGCTATGGAAACACTTCAACCACTTGCCGCTGATACTGACCAGCAAGAGCATGGAGGAACACACCTTTGTTTCAATTTCACTACAATAACACCATTCAAGGAACCGAGTTCCAGGCAGATAAGGTGGATTCTGGGACTATATCAGAGCTGTGTAATGTTCGTGTTCTTCTGGTAAGTCAGAGTAAATGGTTGATTCTGCTCGATCAGCGCTCTGCGCTCAGCCTTGAAACCTGGTTCAAAGCCAAATTCTTAAGGTTCGTTCCTGTCATGATTCGTTGTATTTACACGTACAGTTAGAACCAAGAGCATCGGAGCTAACCGGAGTGAGACCCCTTGCAAACGCTAATGTTTTGTTTTCAAGGCGGATCTGAGCCCGGACCCGAAAACATTTGGGACAGTTGGCGTCCAATCCTTCATAAACCTCTGCCTTCCCTCTCTTGATTCCATAGAACGTGTATGTCTAAGGAATTCATCCGCTGAAATCACTTAAGCATATAAGTATAAGAACATCTGAGACTGCGAAATGGCGGAACGGGACCTGAAGATCAAAACATCAGTAGTGCGCAGGCAAGTGTCTGCATTCTCCCTCCCTTGAAATATCATTGATTGAGGCATTGTTATAGGATGATCAAGGAAGTCGCGTCCTACCAAAAGGAAGCGGAAGGCGAGAAGAAAAGATTGGAACAGTTTATTGCTGAGGGCAAGGACGAATATCAAATTAAGCAGCAGGTTAGTGTTCTGCTTAGTTTGTGGGCTATATATCCTTGATGGGAGAAAGCAGAAAAAGGTCCTACAGCAGAGCGAGGATATGATCCCAGATAGCCAGCAAAGGATGTCCAAAGCCGTCAATGAGTTACGAGACCTAGTGGCACGTTTCATGCTTCATTAAAGGAGAGCATATATTGATCAAAAGTGCAGAGCCGGTACAAAGAGGAATTGCATGACAGTCAGGCGTACAAGGATGCTGAAGGAGCCTTGGAAGATGCTGCCGTGTAACTGCAGTGTAAAGTTCGAACATTGTAGCAGAAGAGGGACGAGCTTGAGTAAACAGTAGATGTATTGCATAACTAACTTAATCAGTTTCCATCTGGATGTTCTCTTCATTCACTTCATAAGATTTCTTCGCCTCCTGTAATTGCTCCAAAGCTTCCCTTGCCATCTTCCACACATCCCTCCGAAGCCCTCGGATGTTGACACTCTCCTCTCCATCATCCTTCTCTCGAGTTGTGCCGATCGTTCTTGGAGTGATCCTTTCTTGACGAATCGTCCGAATCGACGTTCTCAAGGACAGTTGAATTTCCTTCAAACATGGACTTGTGACAGGCTTCATGATGAGAGAAAGCTGCGTACATCGAGCAACTGAAAGTATTCGGACGTGTACTCTTTGAATCCTTTCCCCTCCTCCACCTCAGAAGGGTAATCCTCGATTGTGCTTGTTTCGCCGTGCAAGCTGGAAATGGCGAGCCCGGCCAGCCGAATCAAGCGAGCGATTCTCTGCTTTTCTCTTTGAGGCTTGTCATACTGTCAGTGAGGACTTACTTCGTCATTTTCAACAAGTTGCTTGATACCTGTGGCGCTTACAGTTGAGCTCCACAGGTCAGAAGATGTGGGTTTTGAACTTGACGGATCGAGGAGGGCAGCGGCTGCCACTTCGCCAGAAGATGAGCTTGCAGAGATAGAATCGACCTCCATGACCTCCCATCCTGATCAAGGGAACCGCTGAGAGTTCATCTGTTCGGCCAATCAAAATCTTACCAATGTCAGCGATTGCTTCTAGTATTAGATGTTCGTCGTTAGACTGGAAAATAAATAAGTCATTGCTCCAAAACAAGGCAGGCCGTCAAAGCTGGAAGCTGGTCAAAGCATACATCCGAGCTGCATCGAAAGCTCGAGTCTTTCGCCTGTCTAACAACCGAACTTATTTCGAGCATTATGGCACGTCTTTTGAATACAATCCAACCAACGACAATTTCGAATGGGTTAATAACTTGAATTTGTCTTAATCTCTAGCTAAAGAAGGAAGGAATAAGGTCTAGCGATTTCGTGACCACCTTCGCGTACCATAACTTCGCCCTTTGTGCCCATTGGTCTACGGACTGCGAGACGTCGCAGTGTCCATGCAGATAGAGTGTTCCACCGAACATTACTATGTCGGGTAATCAACAATCTAGCAATTCACCCCACTTGCGTTCGAGTTCCCCCCTCATTCCTTTTTCACCTTTCTTAGCCCACCTCTCAAGCATGCTCAGAACAACTTCATTTGCCCTGCCCATCTCTCCATTCTTGATATACCACTCAGCAATGTCGGCTACGAACTTTGGCTTCACATCCATAGCTCCAGCCTTTCCCCAAAGCGCATCCACGTCCTCTTTCGATTTACAAGACTGGAAAGCGTTTTCGTAGAAGGATAGAGAGGGACGTGCAATGCGCGAGATGTGTGGAAGCAGGGAGTGTAAGGGGATCGGGGAGCGGGTAACGTAGCGGCTAAGGACGACATCATGGGGGTGTCCAAGGGAGGAATACATTGATGGAGGAGGGGTTGCGCTGGAAGCCATAGTACGATTGATCGCAGCCTATATCAATCCCTGAGTTCGACCATAACAAAAGAGGACGAACTATTTACCTTATAAACTTCGTCTAGATCCTCAGCTGATAAGGATGATTGTTCCTTCATGTTCAACCATGCCTCCCACAAGACAGTACTCCACCCACACTCCTTCAAGGCCACTTCTATCTCTGTTTCGGGCGACTCAGCGAGGCTAACCTTCTTTAACCATATTTCTTCCTGTGTGCTCACGCCTTCAGGCGGATCGATTGACATGGGAGATTGCTCCGGGCTTTTTTGAGGTCGTAAGAAAGACAAATGTTCCAGATGAAGCGATGTGAACTTCTCTGCTGGCTCCTTCGCTTCGTCGTATGCCTTCAGGATCTGGTTTGAGATCCAAAGTTTAAGAGGTTGCGATCCAGTCTCAGCCCATCGCTCATGAAGCCAGAAGCCAAACATTTCACGTAGACAGGAAGGAGAAGCGGAAATGTGCTCTCGCAGAAAGGATACACTACTCTCCAAAGCGTCGATGTATTCTAGTCCGGTCTTCCCTTGCACTCGATCCGTCGCTAGGATGAAAGGCGTATGTACGTTATCGGTGGGAAGTATGGAGAGAAAATAGTCGACAATAGGAGTCGGGACATACAGCGATCGTAGATGGCTGAGCATGGATTTGTAATGGTTTGGATGCGATGGAAATGCTGTCCATGCTCGTTTCAGAATTCAAGCTCCTCTAAGAAAAGGGGACGGATAACAAACTTTCAACGAAGTGCCGAAGCACGGCCTTCAGTATGTGGCCATCCACGATGGCATCATGTCCCTTCATCTCAACCGGTTGTGTTCCCTCTACTTCTTCCTCGCCTTCCAACAATCCAAATGCCGCCTTCCTTCCTTCCACCACCCTCCTAAACTGTTCTTCCACCATGACCCATTCTCTCCAAATCTTCCCTCCTTCGTCTCCTTCATCCTTCAAAAACCTCAGTGCTCTCATACACAGCTTCCTCGCGCCATCCCAGTTCCCCCCTCCAATTTTCACGTCGACTTCCTCCAGCCTATCCCCTCTCGGCAACCTCTTCAAAACGACGGCCCCGCTGCATTCCCATCGGATAGATTCTATCCACCAGAAGGAAGACATAGGACTGCGAAGAACGCATGAGGTGAGGAGACGGGAGATTTGTTGTGTGGAGGGTGAGGGAAGGGAGAGCAGGTATTGGATGTGCGAAGCGTGAAGTTCGTTATTGAGCGGAAAGCGATGAGCCGCCGTGTGGTACAAGCGATTTATGTAAGCTGGGAGGAAGAAGGAAGAAGCAGATTTTTTTGGGATTACGGGCAGATCTGTTTTTCTACATTAGTACTCATTCATTTTCCAAACCGAAAGGGGCAGAAGCATACCATCCTCTCTGCCTTTTCCTTTCCCACTTTTAGCCTCCCTAATATCAATTTTTCTTCTCCTCACTCGCCGCTTTCGGACCTCCTCCAATCCACTTTCAAAATCAATCATTCGGCGCCAATCCTCCCACATTCCGCCGTCAAGGTGCAGCATGAGCTTCTTGCGGCGAGCCGTTATTTGGCTGATTTCCTCGGGAGAGAAGAGCTTGAGCTTCACGAAGTCACGCAAGCAGGGAAGGTGGGATTCCAGACGGAGCTGGACGTTTGTACTTCGAGAAGACATGGTCGTGACGCAAAGATAAAGCTTTCAAAGAGAAGCTTTGGCTTTTATTAGCTGAGTCTCCTTGCCTCCTGGTGTTCTATTGCAAAATTTTTGGTCAGGCGTCTTCACCCCTTAGGGGTAGCACGTGACTTCTACAATTTCGCGAAGACGCGTGTACTGGCTCAGTTCTTGCTCGCATACTGTGCCTGAAAAGGGCTGGTCAAACGTTGCTTCATTTCGTCGTATACTCGTCGTACAGCATCAGACCCCTTTATATGCAAAATACATCCAACCTCTCCAACTTTCCAATCACGAGTGGTTCAGTAAACATAACGGACTTTGATTTGCGACGTTAGTATTAGCAAATGAAGATGGTGATTACTCACAATCGGGGTTCTCCCTATCGGTCAAATCATCAAAAGCCATTTTGTGTCCAATTCGCTCATCCTTGTCCTCTCCACTAGTTTTCGTCAACGTCTTGGCTTGATCTCTTCTCTTCAATACGTTTCTTCGCATCAGGTAGATGCGGAGGAAGAGGATGGTAGCGCATTGGATGGCGTAGACAACGATGTGGGCGGTAAAGGCTTTCCTGTACCTATATCCACCAAGCGTCAGATCCTCCTCGGAAGAGATTTGGATCAAGGACATACCTGGGTGCATCGTTTGTCCTGAAGACTTGAGGACCGGCGGCATTGCCTCCTGCCCAGAAGATGAAGACCAAGGAGGTAGCGACGACCTGCTTTGTCCTTCCAGCAATGTTGCCGGACATCACGGCCAAGTTGAGAACTGCACCGTTCAAAATTGAGCAGCAGCTCGAGAAGAATTGGAAATACGTTACCTGCGACGGCGGCAAAGGCTTGCGTAAGGAGGAAGGAGATGTACAATCCAACCTTCGTGCTTGGGTTTGGTGGGACACTCAGAAAGACAATCGTTCCAATGACGTTTGGGAGGGTATAGATGAAGGCCAGTAAGAGCTTTTGGTTGACGCGTTTTGCAATGTAGGCCGCTAAACAGTCACATTAGCTACTTAGAATTGATATGAACGAAATTTTACCAGAGAAGAGGAAACTCATGATTACGCTTCCTTGAGCAATGGCAAGGAGGTAACTGTTCATCTATCAGAGTAATTCTTCCCGGTCAAGAGGTACATACGTCTGGAGCACGGTGAAACCAAACTGTTTGAGAATGATGTTAGAGAAAGCTCCAAGACCGCCCGTGGGCAATGCGTTTGTGAAAGAGATCAGAGTGACAGCCCTTTGTAGGAAATAAGTGCAAGTTACCCTTCAAAGAGAGGAACTGACCAAACGACGGGGTCCATGAGCCCTTCTTTAAATTGGTACCACTTGAACTGCTTGTTCTGGATACCAGTATCGTTTGCTCGCACTCGCTCAACCATCTTCACCCTATCCTCCATCGACCAACATTTCGCGCGCATAGGAGAGTCAGGGAGCCAATAAAGGACGAAAATGCCCCATGCAACAGTGCAGCTATTAAGTTTCCATCACTATGTGGTATGTGGTGAAGTGGATGAAAGGCATACCTTCCAAGAAGCGTAAAGAGCACTTGCCAGTTCTTAATGGCGGCATGCTTAATGTGCGCGATACCATAAGCCAAAAGTCCTGAGTCAAATGTCAGCCTCGTCATACTTGCAAAGTTTGTCATGCTCACCTCCAACGCATTGTTGGAAGCCGTTCATGGCGTAGAACGAGGCAATAATCAAGCCCTGTCACCCTCTGTCAGAAAGTAAGGGATCTCCGTGCAAGTACTGCCCACCTGTTCCTCCCTCCTGTACCACATTGTCGATAAGAAGACGAAAGCTGGCTGACAGATACACTCGAAAGCGCCGAGAAGTGTTCGAACAGTGACAAGGCCAACCTAATCATCTCGTCAAGACACACTCTTCTTCTCGTTGCAAAATTGGCGCACAAAGTTGGTACAGGCAGCCGTACAAGCAAGGACGATCCCCCATGAGATGATATTGAAGGCGAGGATCTTGCCGATGGGGAAGCGTTGGATGATACGGTTGGTTGGGAACTCGACGACCAGGCTAACCGACAAGTGTTATTGTGAGACATTGCAGAAGAATGGAGCGGACATGACGATGTATAACTGAGGTTTGGGTGACTATCAGCCAGGTTCCAAGAGTGAAGAAATGCGCGTACGCAAGTTGTAAGCCAGGCATACTGCTGTCCATGCAACTTCGTATCTTCACGGATGCCCATGATTGAAGCGAAATTGATGGTCCCCTTGTCCAGAGTTTGGGCGAAGTATGTCACTACCATGACCACCAAAACGCGTTTGTGGATCATCCATCGCAACCTCTTGTTCTCTGCCTCATCGATAACGATACCTGCGAGATGAGGATTCTGGGCAAAGAACTCTGCAATCTCAGCGTCGACCCCTTCGACATGTGCAGGAGGGCCTACTCGAACTATCATGCGTCAGAAATCCAAGCATGTGGGAAAGACTCACGAGCTTCAGTGTCTCCCGAGAACCCACTGGTCTTCAAGGAAAGCTCCTCCTTCTCAATATCGTCAATCTGATCGTCGCGTTTCTTTTCCAAGCTAGTCGACATCGTGAGAGCTAGCTATTGACGCACTACGAGGGCAGGTCCGCGCGATCTTTTCCAACGAGAGTCTTTTAAGGAAGCATCCGGACCACTGGCAAATCGTGGCCTCCGACTCCGTAACTCAAACCCCACAATTATCGAACGGGGGAAACTGGGGAAACAGAGATGTCGCAGCTGATGTCGTGATGGAGAGAGGAGCAGACAAGACAGTCCCTGCATGAAGGCAGGACAACGGCCCGTCAGCATTTCGAATCTTCGTGCCGATCATGGCTTAACGGCCCGCAGCGGGGCACTCCATCCATCCAAAGTATCAAAACGTCAAAATCCTCGCAAGAGTGGACGAGTGAACGCACTTGAACACCAGTATAGCATAAGCAGCACAGCTACGTCGAGGATTCTGAATCTACGACACTTACTCGCTCCATCCCACAACTCATTCCAACATCCAGCCTGCAGCACTGTTCCATCTCTATCATCTCTCACTGACTATGACACTGACTCCGAGCAGAGTGCCTGGCTCGAACAAGGAGAAGGAGCGTATCATTCAGCTCATTCGAAGTGTTTACCGTCACATGATCAATATCAAGGATGAGACGGGGGAATTCCTGATGCCAATCCCTGATGGTCGGATTATTGACACGAAAGGGTGGAATGATTGGGAATGGACTCATGGTGTAGGTTAGGGCTTTTCTGAGATCCGTTTGAGGTGAATGAAATTGTCGGGTAAAGGACTATATGGACTGTGGAAGTTCTACGAGATAACTGGCGACAAAGAAGCGATCGGTATCGCGTTAGATTGGTTCTCGACTCAGCTCGCGATTGGGACGACGAAAGCAAGTCCTCATTCTGTTGCGCAAATGTAATCTAGCTAACATGGATTGCAGAACGTCAACACGATGGCGCCGTTCCTGACTGCAGCATACATGCATGAGCGCCGACTGGCAGATTACGAGATTCACCTTGACTCTTGGGCAGATTGGGTTATGCTTGACATGCCACGAACGCAAGAAGGAGGTTTGCAGCACATCACCTATCTCGTCGACAATCCAGAACAGTTGTGGGATGATACCCTCATGATGTCCGTTCTCCCCTTGACGAAGATCGGATTGCTATTCGGAAGGCAAGCATACGTTGAGGAGGCGAAGAGACAGTTTATGTTACAGTACGTTGGTCTTTCGAAATCGGTATCGGTATTGACGAGTTCGCATTAAAGTATCAAGTACCTCCAAGATCGTCAGACTGGATTGTGGTTTCACGGTGAGCCGTTGTCCAGACCATGGTGGGTGACGTTGACGGAATAACAGGCTGGACGTTTGATGGTCGTAAGTCCTTTTTGCTCAACTTCAAGCTTAACCACTGTATTTAGATCACCATTTCGCCAACGCCCGTTGGGGACGCGGAAATTGTTGGGTAACGGTGGCAATTCCAGATTTCATCGAGCTGCTCTCCCTTCCTCCTACAGATGGTCTCCGTCTATTCCTCGTGTCTTCCCTCGTCTCACAAATCGACGCTTTGGTTAAGTACCAAGATCAGAAGACTGGCCTCTGGCACACAATTCTTGATGATCCCACCTCCTACCTCGAGACATCCTGTACGGCAGGATTTGCATATGGCATTCTCAAGAGTTTGAGAATGCGGCTCATTCCAAAAGAAGAACGCTACATTCAATGTGCGAAGAGGGCGATTCAAGGGGTTTTGGACAATATTAGTCAAGAAGGAGAGGTTTTGAACGTGTCGATGGGCACGCCAGTCTTTGACAACCTTGAAGGATACAAAACTATCCCACTAACGTCGATGCCATATGGTCAAAGCCTTGCTTTGCTCGCCTTAACTGAACAACTCAGGGTAGTCATGTAATAGTACCGTTCAGCATTCAAACGAAATGCAAAATGCAACTGCGTTAAGCTTGATCATCCTCCCTAAATCCTTGTATTCCATCGTTGCTTGTGACGGTGTGGACGACTAATAAGCCCATGATGTAGTGTCAAGGAGTCGGATCGGTACGACCTGATTGATTGAAGTGATTATTACCATGCTTTCTGCGTTGCTAGTGGAGCAGGTCTCAACAAAAGAGGATTGTAGATGGAACTGCCAGGGAACTAGCCAGGACGCATAGCCGAAAAAAAGAAAGAACGTTACCTTACTTTCTATCCATCCGCACTTCATTTAGGGTTGTTGCAGAAATCCAAAGCCCAAAAGCAAAAGCTGTACCAACCAGTGGCCGTAGCTCACAGGTTAGAGGGATGAAGGACCGAGTAAGGCGACGGGATGGATATTGTCAATGAAATCTACGCCTTTCAGGTTTAACACGACATTCATGACGGAGTCTCTTTTGCTGGTTAAACTCACAGTCGTGCATACTAACACAACATTATCCATGCCAAAACAAAAAAAAAACAGCCAGAAGAGGCGCTTCACGCTTCAGAAAACAAGTTCCAGCCCAACCCGGCCAAAGAACCACAAAGCTTAACGGGATCGAGTTGACAAAATGGTAGAAAAATCGGTGTGAGTCCTCTGTGGCACTCATGTCTGAGTATAAAAAGTAGCAGAAGAGTCGTTCGCATCATACCCCCTCATATCCATCAGAATTAGACACTCTTTTTCGTCAGACCACTCTGAGATTTCCGACATGCAATGGCTCGTTTCCAAAGCACTTCCTGTATTCAGTAGAAGAGCTACCGGGGCTGCCTCTTCTGTACGGACTACTCGCAAAATATGTTGGTCAATTCGAGGTTTCCACCAAACCGTAGAGCAAAGATCAACCCGGCCACAGTCTAATGCTTCACTCGCTGGCCATCAAAGACACACATCTCCGAGAGTGGTACGTTTGCAGTGCCACGGCAATGAACTTGATTATTGATGAAAGCTGGCAAGACAATTGGTGGAGCCAGTGTTCCATATGAGGCCGTGCCTCTCATCGTCATCGTTGTCGTCGCATCTGCTTACGGTGTTTATGCAAGCATCATGCACCGTAAGCCATTTTGGAGGATTTTGAATTCTGAATAATAAGTTGAAATACGTCTATAGTAAAAAACGATCACGAACTCAGGTTAACTCATGAGAGTTACGCAAATCGGCACGACACGGTCCTTCCTCCCAAATGACAAAAGCAGGGATAACGAAATAGAGAGATACTACAATTTTTCAGCCAGACCTGATGCTGGTTCTTGCCTATATTCTAGATGTCTTGTAGGTCATTGCCCATTATCTTGCAACAATCCATCACCCTTCAATAATAAAGACATGTGATAGAGACTTATCAAATAAGATCTACTCTTTCAATTGATGATGAGAGGGTACTCTTGCTGCAGTAGCTTTCGTTATTCGAACAGAAACCAAAGGGCTATGTTTGTGTGTTATGTTACCTTAGAGCAGGTTAATCTTCATCACTGTCATACTTAAGAATGCATCGTTCTCGTTAAGATAAATCAATGAGCCAGGTCTGAGCACAGATGACCACAGCACCTGACGCAGCAGTTCGCTTGGAATGAGGGCTATGCGGAACAACCTGATCGAACTGATCGTTTACCGCAAGGCGAACGTCATGGCAAATTCAGGCACAAAAGGTTGTTTAGAATTGCACAAAGTGATAACAAAATAAATAATCATGTGACAGACAGTTTGCAACCCTTCAGTGTCACTGTGGCTCAGTATAATAGTTAGAGAACTTCTGACATGCTCTCGTAAATGAGCTCACGACATGATGGATGTTGCCATTGAATTGTCTTTACAAATAATGACCTAGTTTTGAGGTTTAAACTGACTATCCTCATGGCGAATTCTCGAGAAGCAGTACTGTTGTGAGTATACTCCTTCAATCCACACAGAAAAGGTGGTCAGCCACTCAAAACAACCAGAGAAATGTGCGGTCCTTCCTTTAGCGAGGAAGTTCCGGCACACCCCGACGACAGGACCAGATAGGCAGCGAGTTGGCCGTTATGGCTGACTCTCGAATCGGTGTGAGCCCGCTGGCCGACTCTTCCTGAATATAAAGGTAGTAGGAGAACAGTTCGTTAGCTCGCATCGATTAGCAAAGAAATTAGACGCAAGCCAACATCCATTTGCATCACAGCACTCTTAGATTACCAACATGCAGCAACTCATTTCAAAAGCAATTCCTGTGCTCAGTCGAGCTGCCAGAACTATTCCTTCTGCCTCAGCATCCGCCAGTCGTCAGCTATCTCCATCGACTCGAAGTTTCCACGAAACCGCAACGAAAAAATCAGCTCCATCACAGTCTAATGCCTCGCTAGCTACCCATCAAAAGCACACGGCACCAGGCCTGATAAGTCAGCAACTGGACAAATGCTTGAATGTTGATGATGAAAACTTGGAAGACAATTGGGGGGGCCAGTCTTCCATACGAGGTTTTGCCTCTCATTGCCGTAGTGGTGGTCGCATCTACCTTTGGGGTTTATGCAAGCATCAAGCACAGTAAGCTTATTTGAAGATTTCTCCAAATAACTAGTACCTAACACATTTGCAGTTAAAAGTGATCACGAGCTCAGGCTATCTCATGAGAGTTACACAAATCGACATGACACCATCCTGCCTCCTAATTGACTAAAACGGAAAGAGATAGAGCTACTGTTCCGATTTTTCAGGGCTGCGGCCCATCCTGTTTAGAATGATTCAGATGATTTCAGCACGTAATTCTAGTTTATATTACAATCCTCATGATACAAGAGCGTTACATGTATTCTCCATGGTTTTACAGCAACATTCAGAGCCACGTAGTGACTGTGCCATGTCATAGAATATGGAGACTTATCGATCGAGTTCCACTTCCTTCTTTCAAGAAGAAATTGGGAAGAGAATACACGACGAAGATTGTTATTGAGAATGTCGACAAGATTCTGCCTATGAGGAAGACCAATCAATTTCTGTCGATGGCGCGCATTCAACTCAGTCAGAGACGTCGTTGGATGCCATTCTCGTTGCCTTAGAATGGTCTCACACTTTTCTTTCAATCACCCCAGTACACCTGCAGAAGCACTCACTGTGATAAGCAGTAGCATCTTTTGCTTCTGCAGGCTCGAGTTTCCCTCGCAGATGTCCTTAGGACAGAAATTAAACGGGAGTTCTTAAATTCAACTTTTCCCAAGCAATTGGGCAGTGATAACCAGAAGCGAGTTGATTGACATGAGAAGTGTATATAAAAACAATGGGCGAGTGCAGGGTCTTCTTCGTCATGGCGGTTGGTTATATAGAAAAAAAATGTAAGCGGATCCGTTTTATCCGCCCAGTGTTCAAACCTTATTAGAAGGTACCCGGTCCGAAACAAACTGAAAGCGAGCAGACACTAAACACATTACTTTTGAGCAACAAAGAGAACAATGTTGGGGCGACTGGTTCATTACGGTGTGGATGCTGTTATGCTCACCACAATACTGGCGGGAATCAAGCGCACAAGTGGCTTCCAGTGCGTGTCGGTTTCTTGCTCCGAGTCTCATGCTGCCAATCAGAAAAATGTGATGAATGTGATGCAACTGTGCCCACCTCCAACGCAGGAAGGCTTCTTCTAATTCTCTCTTCATAGATGCAGAAGTTTGGACTTGCTTGTTTACTGATTATTTTCTGCATCTCAAGATTGTCGACCAACCCCTTTCCGGAAGGCACCCCTCGAAACTTCGCAAATCAGTACCTTGGAATAGGGGAGAAGATATTCGACATGGCATGTGCTGCGAGCTTTACAAGCGGGTGGTTCGAGAAGAGCGAGGGCAAACCTCGGCAGTAATTTCAGGTTGCCGTTGGTTCGTCATTATCTTCCATGTTTAGTTCTTACTATCATGAACTGATGGTTGTCACTTATTCCGGATAGGGTAACTAGTCGACACCAGTCAGAGCAGCGTGATCTGTTGGATGTTGTGTATTTCTACGTCTATTCTCTCGTGCAACCTTTATCCCAATCGACGTGTCCCTTCGGCAAGGCGTCAATGAGACAGGGAGAAGGAGAGCTGTGTTCCCGATCCACGATCTTTTTTTCTTGTTTTGGTTTGTGGATGGTCCTGAACGCCTTCCGTGCACCATGACTGTCCTGAGCGGTTCGCTTGACCTTATCAAAATCAGGAGCCTTGAGCTCATGAGAGGTGCTTGCTCTCAATAAGGAAGAAAGCAAAGCAGCCTCGTCCCGTCTCTGCATCGCGAGTGCCGTTTGAAGCTCGGGAAGCAGCACGCGTATATCCATTCCATCTGTGTTGCACAGCGATTCGGGGTCGCCGCGGGTACGACGAGCCCGTTTGGTTCTCCTCGTGTCATTAGGTTTCAATGTTTTGTAGTCTTCATCTCACTCCATATACTCTCGACTTAGATATTTACAACTCGAAGAGAGAACGACCGAAAACTCGTTGATGTATTGGTGATTTGGCGTCGTAGGGTCGCGATTCCCCGAGAACCGGACTTTCCGGGCAGGCGAGAACTTGGAGGCAGGGAAAGGCTGTTCAGTTGCAGTCAAGCGCGGAAGGCTCATGGCGGGACTTGGAATCGCCCTTCTTCACCGTGCTCCCTCGACGTTGTTGTTTCTGGAATAGAGCAAAGTTGTGATTGGAGCGGAGGACGATAGGCAAACAATGCGTGTACGAAAGATCTCCTCCACTTCAGTCTTCAGCAAACATGAATCAACGAGCGAGATTGGTTAACCCTACGGATACCATGCCTTCGTTCACGCAAGTGTTCGAAGTTCTCGGCTGACTAGTCCTCCGGTTCTTCTCTCCGGTAAGTTAGCTCGCTGATTGACCTGGTTCATCTCGATGCATATAAAAGCTCCAGCTCTGACAAGGATAGCTACTGCACCAGTAAAGAAACCGATCCGCTAAATTACAACATAGAAACATCATGTCCTCCAGAACCGAATCGACCAAATCCAAGCAGCCGTTACCGAGGGGTTCCGCTTGCACGGTGAGCATCAGACCCGTCCTTGTAACAAGCAGATGAGATCTCATGAATGCTTTTCTAGAACTGCCGTAAGAGGAAGATTGCTTGCAATGGTGATCCTTCCGGATGTGACCAATGCCTCAAGAGCCAGAAAGTCAGGCAATATGCATCCGAACCCATTGTCTGCACCTACACCCCAGGCTATTCCAGATCCAATTCGTCATCTGCAGGGGACGCAGAAGATATGAAAATAACTGGTATGGAAGAGAGAATAGGTCTGTCGTCCATCATCCCATTCGTAGAACCATTTGCTGATAACTTTGCGAAGCGATACTCGAGATGCAGCTCAGGCAGCAAGAACAACTTCTCAGAAACATCAATAGCTCGGAAAAAAAAAAAAAAAAAAAATGTGCTGCGAGCTTTACAAGCGGGTGGTTCGAGAAGAGCGAGGGCAAACCTCGGCAGTAATTTCAGGTTGCCGTTGGTTCGTCATTATCTTCCATGTTTAGTTCTTACTATCATGAACTGATGGTTGTCACTTATTCCGGATAGGGTAACTAGTCGACACCAGTCAGAGCAGCGTGATCTCTTGGATGTTGTGTATTTCTACGTCTATTCTCTCCCGAAACCTTTATCCCAATCGACGTGTCCCTTCGGCAAGGCTTCAATGAAACAGAGAAGGGGAGCCGTGTTCCCGATCCATGATCTTCTTTTTTCTTGTTTTGGTTTGTGGATGGTCCTGAACGCCATCCGTGCACCGTGACTGTCCTATGCGGTTAACTTGACCTCATCAAAATCATGAGCCTGGAGCTCATTGGAGGTGCTCTCAATAAGGAAGAAAGCAAAGCAGCCTCGTCCCGTCTCTGCATCGCGAGTGCCGCTTGAGGCTCGGGAAGCAGGACGCGTATATCCATTCCATCTATGTTGCACAGCGATTCGGAGTCGCCGCGGGTATGACGAGCCCGTTTGGTTCTCCCTCCCAGTTGCTCCTATCATTAGGTTCCAATGTTTTGAAGCCTTCATCTCACTCCATATACTCTCGACTTAGATGTTTACAACTCGAAGAGAGAACGACCGAAAACTCGTTGATGTATTGGTGATTTGGCGTCGTAGGGTCGCGATTCCCCGAGAACCGGACTTTCCGGGCAGGCGAGAACTTGGAGGCAGGGAAAGGCTGTTCAGTTGCAGTCAAGCGCGGAAGGCTCATGGCGGGACTTGGAATCGCCCTTCTTCACCGTGCTCCCTCGACGTTGTTGTTTCTGGAATAGAGCGAAGTTGTGGTTGGAACGGAGGACGATAGGCAAACAATGCGTGTACGAAAGATCTCCTCCACTTCAGTCTTCAGCAAACATGAATCAACGAGCGAGATTGGTTAACCCTACGGATACCATGGCACCGTTCACCCAAGTGTTCGAAGTTCTCGGCTTACTAGTCCTCCGGTTCTTCTCTCCGGTAAGTTAGATCGCTGTTATGACCTGGTTCATCTCGATGCATATAAAAGCTCCAGCTCTGACAAGGGTAGTTACAGCAGCAGTAAAGGAACCGATCCGCTAAATTACAACATAGAAACGTCATGTCCTCCAGAACCGAATCGACCAAATCCAAGCAGCCGTTACCGAGGGGTTCCGCTTGCACGGTGAGCATCAGACCCATCCTTGTAACAAGCAAATGAGATCTCATGAATGCTTTTCTAGAACTGCCGTAAGAGGAAGATTGCTTGCAATGGTGATCCTTCCGGATGTGACCAATGCCTCAAGAGCCAAAAAGTCAGGCAATACGCATCCGAACCCATTGTCTGCACCTACACCCCAGGCTATTCCAGATCCAATTCGTCATCTGCAGGGGACGCAGAAGATACGAAAATAACTGGTATGGAAGAGAGAATAGGTCTGTCATCCATCATCACATTCGTAGAACCATTTGCTGATAACTTTGCGAAGCGATACTCGAGATGCAGCTCAGGCAGCAAGAACAACTTCTCAGAAACATCAATAGCTCGGGATCCAATGACGTTGCCTTACATTATGCGAACCAATTTACCACGGAAGAGATAAGCTTGATGCGCACCGCAGGGATCATCGACGCGAGCGGCAACTTATTAGTGGACCCCAAGTTTTTCGCACAGTGACTTCCCCTTCTAAACTCGGCGAGAGTATTGATATTTTCTTGTTCCTTATGTGACTCCTTGTACTTCCTGTTGTGACAAAAGATGCAAAACACTGTTTCATCACTGTGTTGGACTCTGCGTGAAAACTGCTTTCCCCGTCTCGCAATTGGCTGCTATTTTCAAAGAGGCGGCGCTTTTCGGCCTTGGTCGGGCATGTGTAATATTCTGAAAGAGATTTCCTGATACAACGCCAAACCACATCATCCACGAGTCGATTTAGCGATTCGGAACATTGATCGAGCGATGCTCTTGCTGTGTTGTCTCCCCGCCGATCACTTTCGCCGAGTTGTTGAACTTGGTTGAACCCAGAAGAACGTAAACCAAGGGAATAGACTGATAGCCAGAGTGGCCAGCACTTGAAATCAACTCTGCTCAGACTCCGGGGCGCGAGGCACAGCCGGCGACCAAAGCAAGAGAGAGAAAAGTATATCCTTCACATGGAGATCGCCCGAACCTTAAACCGAACCTCACTTTCACTTTTATTCCAAAAGCCTTTTTGGAGTCAGCAAACATCAGAGGGAAGTGACGAAAGCGAAGGCGAAGGACAGTACTTTAGGATGAGTGTATACCAGCGAAGAAGCATCACTCTGGGCTGGAGGGTCGTCCACATCAGCCACTCACCAAGAGATGCCGAGGAGAAAGTTGCAATATTTGCCCACCCCAACAAGAAAGGGGAAGCAAGCCAAGGTGTGTGATTCATGTGATTGGAGAGCATGTCCCCTCCACATTCTCTTTGCAGCATGAATATGACTGCTGTCGTACATCCTTTGTTCCCTTTTGAAAGATTCTCAATGCCAGCCTGTGCGCGTTTAGCGGGATCCACTTTATCCAAATCATCTGTTTCGCACGATTATTCTGTAGGCAGCTGATAGAGTTTGAAACATTTATACTCCCTTACAGCCAGCTCTTCATCTTGCCCTCTTATCCCTCTTCACCTTTATATTATTTAAACGGCATGCTACTGCACTTTCGGGAGGATCCATTGGATGGCCCGAAAACTCAGACAAGGACTGTTGAGATTTCAACTATGATCGCGGGAAAACTCTTATATCCCCCAAAAGGCTTGTCCTTTCAATGGTCGCTCCACTGTGACCGCTTGTATTGGTTCATTTCCCATGCTCCTATCATTAGGTTCCAATGTTTTGAAGCCTTCATCTCACTCCATATACTCTCGACTTAGATGTTTACAACTCGAAGAGAGAACGACCGAAAACTCGTTGATGTATTGGTGATTTGGCGTCGTAGGGTCGCGATTCCCCGAGAACCGGACTTTCCGGGCAGGCGAGAACTTGGAGGCAGGGAAAGGCTGTTCAGTTGCAGTCAAGCGCGGAAGGCTCATGGCGGGACTTGGAATCGCCCTTCTTCACCGTGCTCCCTTGACATTGTTGTTTCTGGAATAGAGCAAAGTTGTGGTTGGAGCGGAGCAAACAATGCGTGTACGAACGATCTCCTCCACTTCAGTCTTCAGCAAACAAGAATCAACGAGCGAGATTGGTTAACCCTACGGATACCATGCCTTCGTTCACGCAAGTGTTCGAAGTTCTCGGCTGACTAGTCCTCCGGTTCTTCTCTCCGGTAAGTTAGCTCGCTGATATGACCTGGTTCATCTCGATGCATATAAACGCTCCAGCTCTGACAAGGATAGTTACAGCAGCAGTAAAGAAACCGATCTGCTAAATTACAACATAGAAACGTCATGTCCTCCAGAACCGAATCGACCAAATCCAAGCAGCCGTTACCGAGGGGTTCCGCCTGCACGGTGAGCATCAGACCCATCCTTGTAACAAGCACATGAGATCTCATGAATGCTTTTCTAGAACTGCCGTAAGAGGAAGATTGCTTGCAATGGTGATCCTTCCGGATGTGACCAATGCCTCAAGAGCCAGAAAGTCAGGCAATACGCATCCGAACCCATTGTCTGCACCTACACCCCAGGCTATCCCAGATCCAATTCGTCATCTGCAGGGGACGCAGAAGATACGAAAATAACTGGTATGGAGGAGAGAATAGGTCTGTCGTCCATCATCCCATTCGTAGAACCATTTGCTGATAACTTTGCGAAGCGATACTCGAGATGCAGCTCAGGCAGCAAGAACAACTTCTCAGAAACATCAATAGCTCGGGATCCAATGACGTTGCCTTACATTATGCGAACCAATTTACCACGGAAGAGATAAGCTTGATGCGCACCGCAGGGATCATCGACGCGAGCGGCAACTTATTAGTGGACCCCAAGTTTTTCGCACAGTGACTTCCCCTTCTAAACTCGGCGAGAGTATTGATATTTTCTTGTTCCTTATGTGACTCCTTGTACTTCCTGTTGTGACAAAAGATGCAAAACACTGTTTCATCACTGTGTTGGACTCTGCGTGAAAACTGCTTTCCCCGTCTCGCAATTGGCTGCTATTTTCAAAGAGGCGGCGCTTTTCGGCCTTGGTCGGGCATGTGTAATATTCTGAAAGAGATTTCCTGATACAACGCCAAACCACATCATCCACGAGTCGATTTAGCGATTCGGAACATTGATCGAGCGATGCTCTGCTGTGTTCTCTCCCCGCCGATCACTTTCGCCGAGTTGTTGAACTTGGTTGAACCCAGAAGAACGTAAACCAAGGGAATAGACTGATAGCCAGAGTGGCCAGCACTTGAAATCAACTCTGCTCAGACTCCGGGCGCCGCGAGGCACAGACGGCAACCAAAGCAAGGAGAGGGAGTATATCCTTCACACGGAAGATCGCCCGAACTTAAACCGAACACTCACTTTTATTCCAAACGCCTCGTTGGAGCCAGCAAACATCAGAGGGAAGCGACGAAAGCGAAGGCGAAGGACAGTACTTCAGGGTGAATGTATACCAGCGAAGAAGTGTCACTGTGGGCGGAAGGTCATCCACCAAGAGATGCTGAGGAGAAAGTTGCAGTATTTGCCCACCACAACAAGAAACGGAAGCAAGCCAAGGTGTGTGATTCATGTGATTATAGAGCATGTCCCCTCCATATTCTCTTTGCAGCATGAATATGACTGCTGTCGTACATCTTTTGTTCCCTTTTGAAAGATTCTCAATTGCAGCCTGT